>SJYC01137367.1:0-46715 GCA_006408675.1 Madoqua kirkii
GTTGGGGGAGGTGGGAGGGGGAGCTGAGGTGTGAAGCGAGGCAAGCCAATTATGCCTGGGCCTCATAAACAAGTCCAGGCACGCAAATCTGTCTGCACACAAGGTCTGAATGTACACACAACGTGTGAGTGTGTGTGTGCGTGTGCGTGTAGGGATCCCCTCCCTTGAGGCTCTGTGACCAGACCTGCTGCAGTCCTGGATGGCAACTTTGCTCGGGGGGTGGGGAGTGGGGGGATATTTTTGGCTCTGCTACTGAAAAGGATGAAGCAGCCTCTCTCTCCTCCACTGAAGTGATGGGATGGGTTGGGGAGAGGAAGGAAGTGATGGGGAGACAGAGAGAGAGAGAGCCCTCCAGAGATGCCGAACCTGATGATTCTGAAGCTACTCTGATGCCTGGGTTTGGAGGCTTCATGCACAGGCTAACCTTCCGGCCTGCACGCTGATACCAAGTGGAGGCCAGGCACGCCCTACGGAGCCTCGGCCCTTCTGCTCCCAGGAAACAAGTCCTTACTGCTCTCCTATTGGATGCACTGGAGGAACCACGGTCCCAGTAGAAATGCTGAGTCACGTGGGGGAAGTCTGACATCTCTCCACCTGTGCTCAAGGCATTACTGAGCAGGCGGGGAGGTGGGGTGGGCAGAAATCAGCTGCCACCCAAGGGATCCAGAATTGGAACAACACTGTGGTCTGAACAAGAAAGAGATGAAGGGCTGGTTTTGTGATAAGAATAAACTGCAGGCTTCTTTTTGTTTCTTCTAGAGCCAAGAAAAAAAAGGGCTAAATCTCTTGGCATTAGAAGCCTTTCCAGTATACCACTGCCACCAGCAATTCTCTAACACACATGACATACCCATCCATTCCTATGGTCTTTCTCAGTGCCACGTGCCCTGCAGCCTGTTAAACATGGGCTGCACATGATCTCACAACAGCCTCATGATCTAGGCACTGCTGTGCCCATTTTATAGATGGAAAAAACTGAGGCTCAAATTATGTGATTTCTCCAAGGTCACCCCCTGAGTCATTACCTACAACAGGGGGTGAAGTAACTTGTTCAACGTCCCACAGGTGGTCATGAGCCAGGCTGAACTCCAAGTGGGCAGTCTGTCCCTGAGCCTCTGCTTACTGGGCGTTTGCATGGTCAGTCTTGGGCCAAAGGGCTCTTTGTGCAAGCTGCCAGGTGAGAGGTGAGAGTGGGCAAGACATCAACTTTGTTCTCACGGATCCTGGGCTGGCAGGCAAGAGCTACAGGAAGGCGGTGAGACCCTCCACCTCTGCCCAAGAGCCTAAAAAGAGGACTTTGGGGTCAATTCCCTCCCCATCTCAACTGCTTAGTGTCCACAGCCTGGGGCTTCTGATCTCTGCTCACTGCTCTCCCTCTGTTCCTGCATGCTGATGAAGAGTCCGTCCGTGAATTCACGGACCCACAGAGTAGTTCCCACCAGACAAGTGAATGTGGCAGGTTGGCAGCTGCTTCGCCCGGCGTCTCCTCTCCTTACTGAGTTGCCACAATGCTAAGGGCCCCAGCTGAAGCAGGATAGAGGGACAGATGGGCTGAATGGACACATAAGGACAAACCTATCCCTCCATCTAGGACAGGTGGGTTTCTGCAACCGAGGGAGGCCGGGCAACACGACCCATCAGCCAAACCTCCTGCTTCTGGAATGTGTACAGAGCAAAGCCTTTAGCCGAGGCTGCCTCGTCCAATCCTCCGGCCTCATAAACTGGGAAACGGAGGCTAACCTGACCACTCTGGCTCTCCTCTTGCTCTCGAAGCCACCAAGCGTGGCCTAGCCTCAGAACCTATGACCCTGCTCTTCCCATAACCCAGAACTCTCAGTGCTGAGCTGTTCCCACGATCAACCCTCTTGTCATCCAGTCTCAGCTTGAATGCCACCTTCTCAATGAGGCTTTCTGTGTTCCAGGCAGAACCCAGACTCTAACGCTGCTCCTCTGCCGCACTAGCCACTCTCTGTCGCCTCCGAGCACTGTCTGGAATGGCTTGTTTACCTGTCTTTCCCTTGCCGTTCAGAAAGAACCACAAGAGATGAAAGAATGCTCTATGACAGCAGGGTCTAGTCTCTGTTGCATCTGCGGAACCATGGCCTGAGCCTAGCCCACAGAAAACACCCTGTAAACATTCACAAAACACTCACTTGACATTGACAGAGTCCTCGGTGAGCGCCAGGTCCCCCTCCTTTGCTCTGATCATCTCACATGAGGCATACGCTATTGCGACAGATACCAGCGTGTCGGGCCAGGCCAGGACACGCAGTCCTTCTGTCCTCAGGATACTCTCTCGTGTTCCACAACCACACGGTATCACAGGGAGTGTCTGGCCCCTGGAGGTCCACACTTCTTCCAAAGTAGCCACAGGGATTCCTTCAACTGCAGGGAGTGAGTAACAGCGGCAAAACGGGGGCGGGGGGAGGCGGGGGCAGGATTACTTACCAAGGGACCAGAGCCCAGACAATGGGGTTCAGAATTCTGCCCTGCTGGGTCGGAGAGCAACGACATCATTCCCTCCAGACAACCCTGGCCAAGCTGCAGCCAGGAGCAGGGGGCTCAGTTCAAGGCTCCACCTGCAGTGACCGCTCCCCCAAAAGGTTATAAAGGTGTGTGTTGACCCCCAATCAAGCCTCTACTCTGTCTTGGGGGGAGGTGGTGGGGAGGGGGCAGGCAATGGATTTGGGTGTCGGTTCGTGGTGGCATATTTAAGCTCAGAGTTGTTCCTCCTCCTTTTGTTCTCGCTTGCTTTTTAAAGTGTCTTTCAAAGTGAACTTTTCCAATTACTCACCACTCATCACGGTGAGAGCTGGATGTAGAAAGGTTACCTTATCACCATCGGCGCACTAGTCCTTTCATTCTTGCCTCTTGGAGGCTGAAGAATGGCCTGGTTTCCAAGAAAGGGAGAAAGGAGGTGTGGAGGATAGCGCTTAGCTTTTCTCAACAGCCTTTCACAGGGTCCTCTGCAGGCAGGCGTGACCCTCTCGGGGATGAGCAGTTAAATGGTATCTCTGAATCAGATTCAGGGTTTGCATTCCAGGCAGAGCCCAGACTCTCCTGGAGGTTCTGGTGGAGGGGCCCTGGCCCAGCTCTGCCCTCGCCGCCTGTGTGACCCTGGCTGAGTCGTTTCCAGGCTGGATTGATAATCAGGGGAAAGAGAGAGAGAGAGAGGGAGGAAGGTGTATAAGAACATAGTGAGATGTGCCAGGGCCAGGACAATGTAAGGGACAGAATGCTGGCCCTCGAGTCAAAAATTTCTGGGGCCAGACAGATGACAGGAAGGGGCCAAGAGCTGGGGCAAACTGGCAAAGTCCCAACTCTGGGCGATTCTTGGACCAGTAGCATCAGTGTCATCGGGGAGGCTTGTCAGAGTTTCAGCCCACTCCTCTCTTTCTGAAACCGGAAACTCTGGGGGAGATCCGGCAGTCCAGGTGGTAACAAGCCCTCCAGGTGAGGGTGTGGAGGACCACTGCTCCATCAGAGCGGGCAGGGACCCCTCGGGCCCATCCCAAATAGCCAGCTGGGAGATCTTTTTTCTAAAGAGGTCTGCAGTCCAGACTCTTTGAAGAAATGGAGTTTTCAAATACTGGTAACAAAGTCGAAACATTTTCAGTGCTGAGTTGCCAAAGATACCCGACTCCCCGTTTTTAACATCCCCACATGTAGGTGCTATTCTGATTCGATCCTCTGTGATCAGAAGGGCTGGTCTACTTCCCAAGTGATTGAATTTCTTCCACTCTTTATTATCCCAGATTGGGCCCCTGTCCTACCCTTCCTGGGCCCTTTGGGCTCCCTGAGGACGAGAGGGTTTTCCCATTGCATTTGCCACGCAGCACCTAACCAGGCATGGACATCTTCGTGGGTGGCACACATGCAGCTAATGAACTGTCCCTTACCATTCTTCAGGACACAGCCCCAGGCCGAACACTGTCTGTCAGATCCGAGTACAGGCTTCAGGCAGAAAATGCCATTAAAAAAAGACTTTTGAAATAACAAGTAACTTTAAAAAAAACAACAGTTTTCAAATTTGTCCTGAAAGATGTTTATAGGTATTTTGTGTAAGAAGACTTCTGAAATTAAATTCATGTAGGAGAGATCTGGCTAAACAGAACTCAGCAAGCTTCTTGGCTGCAGACCTTGTCAGTGCCTTTAAGATATCTCAAGCAGGGAGGATTTATCTGGAAGAGTGAGAGAGAAAACAGCGTTTCTCAAGCTCATCCAGCCATTAAATCTCTCCTCCCTTCAAACAAGCATCTCCCAAGACACTGGTATTCCACAGAACACAGTTGGGAAGTCCAATTTGGAAGAGAAAGAGAAGAAAGACAGTCACACACCTCCAGGTGAAAGGTCTTTGTCTTGAACACTTGGGTGAAATCTCGAACTCACCTGGGACTATGTAAAGTGGGGGAATGCTTGGAATGAGTCTAGTTTTGACCACGAGGGGCCAAGTCACAGCATCACTGAAAAAATCTAAGTCTGGAGTCAGCTTTCTGAGGCTCAGTTTCCTTAACTGTAAAATGGGAATAATTAGCCTGCCATACAGGGGCTGCTGACACCATGGTTCTCACAAGTATGGAAGAAAGGGAAGCTGCCTTATCAGTTACAACCTTGTCTTCCACACAGATCTGTACTGGGGCCAAGAGAGTGAGCTTTCCCAAGCTCTTATGATGTGCCAGGTCAAAGCTACGAAGGAGTAGGCGGGGCAGGTCAGGGCCCCTCCCGAGGGGAAGCCGGGCGTTTCCTGCAAGGAGAAGAGGTTAAGAAGGCCAGATCTGACTGTGTGATTCTTGGAGCCCTGAAAAAAGCAGCAGTGCTCCATCCTCTCCACGTGTCCTCCTGGTGTTACAAGATAATCAGAAGAGCTGTCCCCAAGGAGGCATCCTTCAGCCAGACCGAGGCTCCTCCGTCTTCCTAGGCTGCTGACACCATGGTTCTCACAAGTATGGAAGAAAGGGAAGCTGCCTTATCAGTTACAACCTTGTCTTCCACACAGATCTGTACTGGGGCCAAGAGAGTGAGCTTTCCCAAGCTCTTATGATGTGCCAGGTCAAAGCTACGAAGGAGTAGGCGGGGCAGGTCAGGGCCCCTCCCGAGGGGAAGCCGGGCGTTTCCTGCAAGGAGAAGAGGTTAAGAAGGCCAGATCTGACTGTGTGATTCTTGGAGCCCTGAAAAAAGCAGCAGTGCTCCATCCTCTCCACGTGTCCTCCTGGTGTTACAAGATAATCAGAAGAGCTGTCCCCAAGGAGGCATCCTTCAGCCAGACCGAGGCTCCGCCGTCTTCCTCGGGCTGAGCAAGCCCACTGGGACAGCGTGTGTCCCCTCTTCCTCTTGGAAGGAGCTCCCAGACATGGCCGCCGGCCGGGGGCGTGCACTCTGGTGGGTTCCACGCCTCTGCCGGGCTGAACTAATGGAATACGTGGCAGACACTCTCCCCACCACCTTTCTCCCCTCTGGTCTTCAGCTGCCTCAAGTACAGCTAATCCCATTACAAGAAAATAAAGTGGATAATTCAGGCTAATGAAGTCGCTACAAGAACGTGGGCAGCCAGAGCTGGACATGCAGAACCAATCTAGCACCCTTCGGTGTTAGTTTCAGTCCAGAAAATACTCGAGAGGGGGAAAAAAATTAGAAAGAAAGAAAGAAAAAAAAACCTCCTCTAAAACCTAGCCTCTTTTTGGTGGGCTTACATCTGATTAAAGAATTAATCTGCTGCGCATCTGACTTCCTGCAATGGTCTCTGTGGTGCCCGCTATTTCCACAGTAACTGCAGAAAATAGGAAATGAGGGTGAGAGCATCCAGGAAGTCTGAAGTCGGGGTTAAACGTGGGTACAACTTGATGACTTGATACCTGGTGACTCTGCCCGTCGCTGCTGCTGCTGGCTCAGAGAAGGACCACTCCCAGGCACCCCTCTCACGACCAGACTCTGAGCCCTCTCATGCTGGATTAGAACTGTACCCTCCTGGGGGCTCTATGAGGCAGGAAAGGGTATGGTTAGTTCCCATGCTAAACAGGGCAGGCAGCTGGACCCCCTATCCAGGGTGGGCATGGTGTGCTGGCCAGAGAGATACCCCTTGCCCTTTGGCCCACAGCCCTCATAATGCCCGCTGCCACGGGGCTCCGATGGGATGCAAGTCGACGCCACCACTTAGGGGTCGAGGACAGAGGCGCGGGGAGCAGAGGGCTCAAGCATGGCAAGTCGCACACCACCCGCGCCACACAGCTCCTGCGTCCTGCAGGAGGAGATGGTCCCGCGCGTTCGTGTAGAGTCCAGAAGGAAGCAGAGTCCCACGGGCAAAACAGAATGATGCCAGGAAGCCCACGCACTGAGCTTCCGCTGGTCACCCATGGGAGGGCCCTTGACCCTGACCCCTCCCACTGAAAGCCTGTTTGCTTTTACTTTGCAAACTCGTTGATCTAATTTCTTGTCCCAGAGCAGCTGAGAAGGGCCAAGAGGTTAATAAAAGGCCTCAAGAAGTGAGGGCTGACCAGGGGTACACACGCTTCCTCTGCGAAGGGTCAGACAGTCTATAGTCTTGCCTTTACCTCTCAGCTCTGCCACTGCAGTGTGGCAACAAACACACTGTGCCAGCGAGACTTTATTAACAAAGGCAGGGGGCTGCGCTCAGCTGCTTCAGTGTGTGACCCCATGGACTACAGCCTCCCAGGCTCCTCCATGGGATTCTCCAGGCAGCAACACTGGAAAGGGCTGCCATGTCCCTCCTCCAGGGGACCTTTCTGATCGGGGACTGAACCCGCGTGTCTTGCATCTCCTGCACTTCTTTACCATGAGCCCCACCTGGGAAGCTTCAGGGGGCTGGCATGTGAGCCTTAGTCTGCTGACCCTGTGTGAAATCCAAAAAAACCAAAACTTGGTATTAAAATAACTGGCTGAGCACAGCAGCCGAGGCCATCAGGTGCAGGGCAAATGGCAGGCGTGTCTACACAGCCCTGACACGCCTTCTGTAATGTGTCCTGGGCTCAGCCACTCGGGAGGTCAACAGAGACCTATAAGCCTGGTTGTCGTCCCACAAAATGGCAAGCGGGACAGACTGCCAGGTGGAGGATGCTGAAGGCTTCCCGCCCGGCCCGCTGACATACACCAGCTTTGCCTCTGCCATCACCCGAGGCACACCTCTTCCTGGATGTCACTGACTTCCATCCTTCCGTGTATCTTGCTCTCTCTTTGCTTAAGGTCCTTCTTCCCTGCAGGACTACTGTGCGGCCAGGGTCCAGTATGGGGCTAACGGCGCCTGGTGTGCAGCAGAACAAACCACGTGTGGTCCCTCTTATGACACAGCTCCTCGATGCCAGAAACAGGAAACACAGCTCAGGGAGGTAAACGGGTGCCTGGGGCCTTGTAGGAAGCTCTCATCCAGGGGTCCCCAGTGCTAGGGCACCTGTCAGATCGGCGGTGGCGTTAGATTAGAAATAAAGTGCACAATAAAAGTAATGTGCTTGAATCATCCTGAAACAACCCCCACTCCCCCACCTCCAGTTCAGGGAAAACCCGTCTTCCACGAAATTGGTCCCTGGTGCCAAAAAGGGTGGAGACCGCTGCTCTCATTCACTGCTGGGAGCGAGGTTCACGGAGGCTGAGCTCCCAGAGTGTACGTGACCTTGAGGGGCCGTCTGTCTGAACCCACAGGGCGACGTCCAGGGCTGTTTGCCCGTGGAGTTCCCCGACTTCCTCCTCTGCGGTCCTGCGCCCCCAGGCCACTGCAGGAGCCCGCTTCTGCTCCTGCAGCCCCTCCTCAGGTTCTCGCTGGAGCCTGCTAGCCCCTGGAAAGCCATCAGGCGGGTGACGGGAGGGAGCAGAAAAAGAGGCTAAGGAGACGCTGAGAGACACGGAAAACAGCTTCCGAAGAGCTCGGCACCCCAGAAACTTCTGAAGGAACGCTCCAGGACACCCACAGCGTCAGGAAGCTCTCCATCCCCTAAGCAAGCGTCCTGAGCATCCGTCGAGCCCTACTCATGGCTAGGAAGAGGCAGACAGTGTGGTTGCCGGGCCTGCCGGGCAGGCCCCTAGACTGACACCTCACACCCGGGAGGGACCCCCTTCTCTGGTCCAGAGGGCTCAGACTGGATTGTGCCTCAGATAACTGAGCAGCCTCAACATCTGAGCTTCCAAGAACAGCCAGCAGGTTGTCACCATGGGGCAGAGAGCTGACACACCCTTGCAGATGATGCGGGAGAAAAATCCACAGCGTGGGACTTTGATGGAAGGCCTGGAAGGCCCTTCCAGGGGCCGGCAGGAGACAGGGAGTGGACGGTTCCCCGCTGGCGCCGAGCGGGAGGGCGACGCTTACCCTGACCGACTGGGACAAACAGGATTTTTAAAAGCCTGGGAAAGAAAATGACAATAAAACAAACCAAGCTCGGGCTGGCTGGCGAGTTTTCAGAGGCGGGGAGAGGTGGAAAGGATTGGTAAGAGGGAGCCATTTGTTTGGGGCTGAATAAACCAGCGCAGAGCTCGGTTCAACTACAGGAGGGAAGAGGAAGTTTAGGAGCTGAGAGTCCAGTGGGAGCCGAGAGCTGGAGGGGTCTGGAGTCGGGGACGGAGAGAAATGGCTTCCGGAGAGCCGGTTCCAGTGGCTCCAGGGGAAGGAGAGGGAGAGAGTCTGGACATGAGGGCCACGATGGGTCCTGCTGTGGGGTGTGTCTTGGTGTGTGCAGGTGTCTCGGGTTGAGGTGGGGAGGTCTTTCCGTGATAAGAAACCCAATTAGGGCCAGATAGGATTCGGGCTGTAAGAAAATTGACGAGCCCCAGGCAGAGGTGAAGAGGAAGGGAAGAAGAGTCAGTCGTCAGTAGGAAGAGGACCCCTCCGCAACAAACACTGTTTATCTACCCAACGAGTTAAAGAGCGTCCTTTGCAAAGTTCGAGAGGAGGGAAGAGTATACTATCCTGTCTCTAGCAAAGTACAAAGCCCTGGAGGTGCTTTATCTCCCGCTGCCTCTCGGCACGTGGGGTGTGGATCTTGGCTGCCTCTCCCGTCCCCCCGGCTGCCCCCCACTCTCCCGTGCCCCCGGCTGCCCCCCACTGGCCCCGTTTCACCTGCAAGATAGGAAGTATGGCCGCAGCTTCTTCAGAAGCAGCAGACCTGGGGCGACACGCACCTTGGGATAGGCGTGGGGAATTACTGGGAGAGAAAAACAATCAAAGGTTTTCATGTCCTCGTGGGGCAAGATGGGAGAGAAAAGAAAACCAGGCTTGATTTCTCAAGCCGCCCCCCACCCCCAGAAACTCTAAACAGATCAGATGTCTTGTTTCCCAACCCCTGGTGGGGAGCTGTTCCTCCAAAGACAAGAATGAGTTTGGACCCCATGTTTGGGGTGGCCCCCATCAAACCAGGGCTTCCCAGGTGGCTCAGTGGTAAAGAACCGGCCGGCCAATGCAGGAGATGTTAAGAGTCAAGGCTTCGATCCCTGGGTCGGGAAGATCCCCTGGAGGAGAAAATGGCAACCCACTCCAGTATTCTTGTCTGGGAAATCCCATGGACAGAGGAGCCTGGCCGGCTACAGTCCATAGGGTCACGAAGAATCAGACATGATTGAGCGACTAAACAACAACAATGACCACTCAACGTGGGAGTGATCAGAGGTTGGGAGGCACAGGTGGTGTTACAAGGGATTCAAGGGCTCACGACACAAGCTTGGGGGTCAAGCTGCCTCCCCTACTCTCTGCCTTGGCTTGCGAGTCTGTAAAAATGGGGATAACAACCTCCCACACTCAACAGAGCTGTGGTGGGGCTTAAAGGAGACATAATGTCTAAAGCATTTCACATAGAGCTGTGCCCTTAGTGCATGCTAAGAGCACAAGGGACAAATGAAGGAGAGGATGACAGAGTCAATACAGGGGACCAGGTGAGGCAGGTAAGGGTGCTTCTCTCTGGCAAGTTCTGACTTTCTGAGCCAATGCAGAGCAGTCCTGGGCCAGGACTGCAACCCACCTGACAGATGAGGAAGAGGGGAGGGTCCCTGGCCCCGCCTCCCTTCTATAGGTCAAGTGGCAGAGATGGGACTGGTACCCACAGACTGATGGTGCTCAGCATCCACAGACTTGATGCTCTGCTTGCTGGATGGGCTGCCCCAGGGCCCGGGGATGCTAGAGTTCATCTTCTCCAAAGCACAACAGGGTAGCTGCACACAGGTGTGGTTTGGACCCTGGGATTCTGCAGGGGTGTGTGTGTGTGTGATTTCCCTGGTGGGGAGCAGTTCTGCCAGTGATCATTACTACTGTGTTCTGGGGACACTCACTGATGGCATATGGGATGGACTGAGGGGTGGGGTGGACGGTCAGTTACTGCAGCAGAGGCCTCACCTGCTCTCCAGTATCCGTGTCTATTCTGACGAGGAAAAAGCGACTGGCTCTTTTAAACCAGGAGTTGGCAATCTATGGCCCACAGGCCAAATCTGGCCTATTACCTCTCTGGGTCGGTAAGGTTTCAACGGAGCACAGCTCTGCCTGTCTGCTTACGTCTGTTTAAGCCTGCTGGTGAGTCAGATGGAGCTGAGAATCTGATGGAGACCACACAGCCCACGAGGCTGAACGTATTTACTCTCTGGCTCAGGGTTCTCCAGAGAAACAAAACCAACAGGTTATCTATCTATCTATCTATCTACCTTGTGTTGGCCAAAAAGTTTATCTGGGTTTTTCCACGTGAACAAAGTTTTTGGCCAATCCAATACATACAGAGAAAGACATTTAGTAAGGCAGACTGGCCCCCACAGCCTGCCACCTGCAAGCTGGGGGCCCAGAAAAGCTAGCTCTGGTCCAAGTCCAAGGGTCGGAGAGCCAGGGGAGCAATGGTGTTTAAGTCCCACGTCAAAGGGTCAGGAACCAGGGGCCGCTGGTGTGAGTCTGGTCTGAGTTCCAAGGCCTGAGGACAAGTAGCAGCAATGTTTGGGGGCAGAAGAGCAGAGTACCGCTGCCAGCACTGTCGTGTTCTATTTGGGCTCTGGCGGAAGGCCGTGGGTGATGCCCACCCCCCACCCCTCCACCTCCGGCTGGGGAGGTTCCTGCCCTTTACTCAGTTCACCACGGCAAATGCTCACCCCTGTCAGAAAGGCCCTCACAGACAGAAATGATGCTTCACCAGCTTTCTGGGATCTCGTGGCCCTGTCAAGTTGATGCTTAAAATTAACCATCACAGGCTCTTTACAGAAGTTTGACAACCCCAGTTCCAGACCAATCTCATCCTGTGGCCCAATCCCACTCCCCTCGGTCATCACACCGTCGCTGCCCGCCCTCACCCACCCCTCACCCAGCTCAGAACCTTCCCCCTGCACAGCCATGTCCTCCTCACATCACCTTGAAAACCAGGAGTCACCTCCTGGCTCCCTCCTGGGCTACTTGTTTTCCCTGATCAGGTATTTATAAGCAGACCTCGTTTTCCTGTGGTTTGTAGATGTAACGGCACTTTTTAAAAAAACAAACCGAAGATTTGTGGTACCCCTGCATTGAGCAAGTCTACTGGTACCCTTTTTTCCCAGCAGAATCTGGTTCATTTGTGTCTGCATCTCATTCTAGTAATTCTTGAAACATTCCAAACTCTGGCATCACTGTGATGTTGGTTGTGGTGGTCCCTGATCAGTGACCTTGGATGTGACGACTGTAATCATTTTGGTATTTTTAAGCAATCAGGAACTATTTATGTATTTATTTAGGCTATGCCAAGTGGCCTGTGGGATCTTAGCTCCCCAATCAGGAACTGAACCTGGACCCTCAGCAGTGAAAGCACCGAGTCATAACCCTTGGCCTGCCAGGGACTTCTCAGGAAGGTACTTTTCAATTAAGATAAGTACATTATTGTTTTAGACACAGTGTGTTCCACACTTCAGAGATTTTCTTAATAGCAGAGTGAACACATAACTTTTACGTGTGCTGGGAAACCAAAGAGAATGTGTGTGTGCCTCGCTTTATTGTGGATCTCCTGATTGATGTGGTCTGGATCTGAACCACAGTATCTCCGAGGTCTGCCTGTATGATCAGGGGGCACTATCAGAGGCCGTGAGAAAATTCATGTTGGCTGGTAATTAGGGAGGTTTGCAGAAAGTATCATTAGGTCTCCCCCGCTCGCCCTCCCAAGGCGACATCCACTGGAGGAGACCCTAACAGGGGATGGTTTCCCGGGAGCCTGCCATTGCAGATGGCTGGGTCTGGAGACACTCCAGCAAACCCCCAACTCAGCTTTTCTAAGACTACGAGAAGAGAATATCCGCCTGAACACTCTGTCCTTGGAGGAGAGGACACTGTGCTCAGAACAGGGCACTCCCTTCTCCCTACTCCCCTTCGGGGGTGCAGTGTTAGAAAACTGCTCCCAAACCAGACTTAGCCAAGAGAGTTGATTAAGTGGAAGACAACACAAAAGAAGACAAAACCAAAACACAGGTGCCAGGGAGTTAAAAAAAGAAAACAAAACCCAGCAGGGAGACGGCAGGACACGGGAGGGCATGTGCTCACAGCACTATTTCTGGAGAGAAGCAGAAGCCACCAGCTACAGTGGCTGCCCGGGGGGAGCAGCGCAAGGGACCAGACTCTGCCGCACACTCCCTCCCCAGTGCGGGCGTGTGGCTGCAGCTGTGGGGGCGGGTTCCTCCAGGACTCCGACTCCCCCTTCCTGCCAGCGCCCCCTCTGGTGGCCCCCACTCTGCTCCCGGTGCCTGCTCAATCCCAAGTGCAGGGCAGCCCTGGCCCTGGGGGGCAGTCCAGCTGGCAGGGCGCAGGCTCTCAGGAGGACTGTTCTGGAAAGGCCTCTGTGCCCACCTCAGCAGTCTCTGTGGGATCAGGCCCTGGTGACACAGCAGTGGCCTCGGCCGCCCCTCCTTCCTGACCTCCCCTCGGTGCTCCCGGGTCACCTGCCGATCTCTCTGTTCCTCCATCCTTTCTCCAAGCTTCTGGTGTGGGAAGAACCAAATGAAGAGACCTGTGGCTGTGTGCGCAGTCGCTCAGTCGTGTCCGACTCTTTGCCGCCCCATGGACCTCATCACATGTCACTTGGTCGGACTTCCCTGGAGGTCCAGTGGTTAAGAATCTGCCTGCCAATGCAGTGGACATGGGTCCCATCCCTGGTTCAGGAAGATCCCACGTGCCCTGACTAGTGAGTCCACGCACCCTAGACCCGTGCTCTGCAACGGGAAGCCCGAGCACCGTAGCTAGAGAGGGCGCGCCTGCTTGGGCGCTTCAGCCGTGTCAGCCTGTTTGCGACCCTGTGGACTGCAGCCCACCAGGCTCCTCTATTCATGGGGATTCTCCAGGCAAGGATACTGGAGTGGGTTGTCATTTCCTGCTCCAGGGGCATCTTCCCGACCCTGGGACTGAACTCGTATCTCCTCTGTCTCCTGCATTGACAGGTGGGTTCTCTACCACTAGCGCCACCTGGGAAGCCCAGAGAGTAGTTCACTGCAACTAGAGAAAGTCTGCGTGCAGCGACAAAGACCCAGCATAGCACCCCCCTCAAATAATAATAATCAATCAATAAAAACTAAAAAAAAAAATTTTTTTTCACTTAGTAATGCCCTTGAGTTTTTGGCCTGCAAATCTAAGCACCTACATCACCTCCCAAATGCCCATCCCCTCCAATCTGCTTCGTTCCATCGGCAAGCTTTGCCCCAACTGGGGCATTGCTCTAAAGGGTATGTCGACACGGGAGGGAGCTTTGGAACACTTATTGTCTAGGATTCCCTGCCCAGCCCTGAAAATGACTTTTCTCAACCAAGTTTCTCAGCAGCCGCGGCTGCAGAAGGAAGTGACAGATCCGGAGGCAGGCAGAGTTGCCATGATACGGCTGTTGCGGTCATTCAGCCTGAGCGCTGGCTCCTGTGGAATGACTTAACGATCTGTCATGGGAACGGAGGAAGGAGGACGAGGGTCGTGTGGCCTTATGTCCCCACCCCCCAAAAAATAATCGAAGCACCCGCGGCTAGAGAAGGTTCCCGACTGGAGAGATGGGAGGCTGAGAACATTTCTTCCCAGGATCCAGTGGGCATGCCTTCCCTGTCTACCTTTGCAGCAGAGAAACGAGTGAATTAGAAAAGCTGTAGGGACATCCACTCCCAACCGTGCCTTTCTATGGCTGTCAGCTACATTCCTTTTATATCCAGAGCCTCAGGGGTCTTTATTTAAAGCTGTGCATGCATATCCCACTCTTTGTGACCCCATGGACTGCAGCCCACCAGGTTCCTCTGTCCGAGGGATTTCCAAGACAAGAATATTGGAGTGGGTTGCCATTTCCCCCTCCAGGGGACCTTCCCAACTCAGGGACTGAACCCATGTCTCTTGCATTGGCAGGCGGATTCCTTACCACTATGCCACCTGGGAAGCTTTCTTTAAAGCCACTCAAAGCTTTTGAGTGGTTTCCTCCCTTCTTCGGGGGCCCATGGATGGAGGAGGACAAAGTTGGGGACAGAAGAGGACAGGATGGTCAGGATGCTAGGTGGCAGTGTGGACGGAGGGTATGGACAAGAAATGGAGCTAGGTTTGTGGCGCTGTGACCTCCTGTTTCCCTGACTTGAGTGGAGCTTGCTTCTAGGAGCTGGAGAAACCCTTCGTTCTACAAACCACCGTTGTTCCTTACCCCACTGACTCTGGAAATAACACTGACTTTGGGGGTGGTGAATGGCTCTTTTAGGTGACCAATCCGTCTGGATGGAAGCCAACCCTGCCCACACAGGTGATGCAGACACCGTCCACCTGAGGGTGTGTCCAGGACCCCACCTGGCAGCCAGCCCCCCAGCTGCTAAGGCTCTCATAACTGCAACTCCTGCTGTGAAACTGCCAGGCCCTGTCAGCGGGCAGAGGTCCTGGGAAGTCCAGCCTGGAGCTGTCTGGGGATGTGTTGGGGGAGGAAGCTCTGAAATTGGGGTGCCAGACACAGAATGGTGGGAATACAGAGGAGATGCCATGCTGGGGGGGGGGTCTCCTGGCTTGTGGTGAAAAGAAGGAAAACCTCTGGACTTCCCTGGGGGTCCAGTGGCTAGGACTCCAGGCTCCCAAGGCAGGGGGCCTGGACTCAGTCCCTGGTCAGGGAACCTGATCCTCCATGGTGTAACTGAGAGTCCACATGCCACAACCAAAGATCCCCCATGCTGCAACTAAGACCCAGTGCAGCCAAATCAATATAAAAAAAAAAATTTAAAGAAGAAGAAACTCTTCACTCCCCTTGGGATGGACAGACTAACAGGCTGCCTGGTTCTCCACTTTTTAACAGGGTGTTCAGTGACATCAGCAGCCTGGCCTGTGGGACTCTGGACCGGTGGACACGGCACTGACCCATGTGTGACCTGGCCTCCAGGCCAGGCTGCTGCCACAGGGGTTCACAGAAGGGCTCTGCAGACTGTAAAGCCTCATCCCAACTGGGCATCACTCTGTGTTCCAGTATTACACTTCTGCCTCAGAGGAGGTGAAGGACCAAGACCGGCATATTTTATTTTAAATAAGGTCATATGAAAAAAGAGTTGCAAGACAAGCCTTCCTGTACCAGGAAGGATTCGAGAAGGCACTGAGGTTGGGGTGAATTTAAAATGAGAGCCCTAGGCAGAGGGAGATGAGAGGCTCGGAGAGTTTGGGGAAGGGGAGCTGGACCAAGACTACAGACGGCTCCAAGGAGTGACTTGGGGGCACCTTAGCCCTCAGGACTTCCAACTGTCCCTATGGCACCTGCTCTCTAAAGAAGACACATGCTTCATTACCGTGTGAAGACAGCTCCTGCGTGGGTCCCTGCAGACGCCCCGTCTCTCCCACTGGGGAAATTCTGTAACCGCCACTGCTTCCAGACACTAAAATTCCAACATCTAGCACTACAGGTCAGGGATGCTGTTAAATGCCCCACAATATGTAGGGCAGCCTCTATCACAGAAAATTATCCTGCCCTAAAAGAGCTAAAATCCTGCTCCAGAGGCCGTGAGACCCCTGAACACACCCAGCACCCAGATCTTGGTATCTAAATACCACCACCCACTGAAAAGAACTAGGGCTCCTTGTAGACATGGCTGGTTCCAGGGACGGAGCTGAAAAAGTACAAGATGAATCTGCTATATCTTGTTATACCAGAAGATAAGTACCCAAAGAGGGGGAAAAAAAAGAGAGAGAGACATGTCAAAAGGATGAACGCCAGCCTGAAGGAGTTTTTGGCCAAACTGGGGACAATTTCAATAACATGACAAATAATGATGATCATGGGTTATGACTCATTGAATAATTCTTGAGCCTAAAAAATTAAAAAAATAAATATGGGTGGGGTGGGGGTAGGGGAGAGGGCAGAGAGGCTCTTCCCAGGAGACTACCAACCAATAAACATGAATTACAAAATCATCATTTGTTACCCAGCACAGCAATGAATAATTCAGGTGCCATCAGTGGATGCTAACCGCAGTATGGTGAGCCCAGACACAGGATATTTGCAGAACCTCAAAGCACCTCCTGAGATGAGATATTTACTATTAATATTAATAATTGCAAAGGGAATAATAATAGGTTAACAGTGGAGAAACTTGGCAGAAACTACTTTAACCAAGTGATCAAAAATAACATCACCTGGCATCCAGTGGTTAAGAACCTGCCTTCTAATGCAGATCTGGGCACTAAGATTCCACATGCCACGGGGCAACCGACAGATGCCTGCGCGCTGCAACCACTGAGCCCTTGAATCCAACAGCTTTCGAGCCACAGCTAAGATCCTGTGCAACCAATTAATTAATTAAAAAGAAAGATAACATCATCAGCAGTGGGACAAAGCTGAGGTGCCTCCTGACACTGGGCACCTCAGAGGAGGCCATTTCTGAGGTTATTGCCACCAAAGAGCCTCGATCCAACCTAATCCCGAGGAAGCAGCCTGCAGACACAGCTGGAACATCTACAAGACAACCAGCTGGCTGCTCCAAAACTGTCATGGTCACAGAAGGCAAAGAAATGCCAGGTAATG
Organism: Madoqua kirkii; assembly: GCA_006408675.1. Lineage (NCBI taxonomy): Eukaryota > Metazoa > Chordata > Mammalia > Artiodactyla > Bovidae > Madoqua > Madoqua kirkii. The sequence goes on from SJYC01137367.1 coordinate 16,926, forward strand.
TCTCCAAAATTAAAGGAAACTGGGTTTCCCTGGTGGCTCAGATGGTAAAAAAGACTTTGCCTGCAATGTGGGAGACTCAGGTTGGATCCCTGGGTTGGGAAGATCCGCTGGAGAAGGGAATGGCAACCCACTCTTATATTCTTGCCTGGAGAATTCCACAGAGAAGCCTGGTGGGCTACAGTCCATGGGGTCGCAAAGAGTCAAGACACAACTGAGTGACAAACACTAAAGAGATGAGTAAACTAAATGCAACATGTGATCCTGGATTGAATTTTTAATCAGACCTGGCCCCTTCACCCCCTCCCCAAATAAAGAACATTATCAGGACAACTGACAAAATGTGAATAAGGTCTGTAGATTAGATAAGGTGACTGCATCCAAGATAATTTCATGATTTTTGAGAACTGCACTGCAATGATAAAAACAACCCTGTTTTTGAAGAAATACATTCTTACTTAAGTTGTTCAAAAAAAAAAAAAAAGCCAGTACCCAGAGGCTCCACTTTAATTGGGCTAGGACGAGGCTCTGTCTGCCCCACTGTTAAAAGCCCCCAAGGTGATCTGGACATGCAGCCCACCCTGCTGTTGGTTTCCCAACTTACTGCCTACCCCCACCCCCCATCACCCATCCAAGCTGGGGACAGAGAGACAGCACAGAACATTGCTCTGTTGAGTTCTGGGTTGGGGGGACTTAACCACTACTCCCATGATGCTTTTTGTATAAACTCAATGCTCTAAAAAGCATCCCCTTTGAAATACCATTATATAACCAGTTTGTTTAATGACACAGCACGCAACAGTCCTGAAGAAGCCAGCATCTGATCACCCAAAGGGAATCTGAGTCAGCCATGTGGCCACTTGGCATGTTTCAGCCCCAACTTCGTCTGGCTTTAAAGGCGATCTTCCAGGCTCACATTCCAGGGGCCACTGACTCAGCTGATGACACGGGCTTGTGAAAAACACTTTTCACTGTTCAGATGGCTTTAGATTCTTGGCAGGTACAACAATCACTACGATTTCCTTACATCGGTACCCTGTACTTTTTCAAAGGCCCTTTGCATAGATTCTCTCTTATGATTCTCAGGAAAACATCTGAGATAGGAGAATGGTTATCACTTCCACCCACTTAACAGGTGAGGAGACAGAGGCTCCGAGAGGATCGGTGAGCAGAGTGGCTGAGACTTTGGCCGCTGACAGGTCTGGGTTTTAACCCTGTCTTCCCTGCTTCTTGGCTGCAGGTAAGGGCTGTCAGCTCTCTGGTCTGCATTTTTTTCCTTATCTTTAATGGAGGTGAAACATCGACCTCCTGGGACTGCGGTAAAGACCAAATATAAAAAGGGATGTGCAAAGGGACTCCTCTGGTGGTCCAGTGGTTAAGACTCCTTGCTTCCAATGCAGTGGTCTCGAGCTTGATCCCTAGTCAGGAACTAAGATCCCACACGAAGTGTGATGCAGCCAAGAAAATGAAAGATTTATTTTAAAAAAAGGAAGCGTTAAGACTTGAGGTTGGCACTGGGCATACAGTCACGACTAAAACCAAAACTAAAGCAGGTCTGTTTCTTTTTAGTTTTATTTTGGCTGCTCTGGGTCTTCCGAGCTCCGCTCGGGCTTTCTCTGGTTGCAGTGAGCAGGGCATACTGTCCAGCTGGGGCACAGAGGGCTGTGGAACTCGGGCTCCAGAGCATGCAGGCTTCAGGGTGTGGCTCCTGGGCTCTAGAGCACTGGCTCAGAAGTTGTGGTGCGTGGGCTTAACTGCTCTGAGGCATGTGGGATCTTCCTGGACCAGGGATCAAACCCTTGTCTTCTGCATTGGCAGGCAGATTCTTTACCACCGAGCTACCAGGGACACCCCCAAAGCAGGAATTCGTAAAGAAAGAGGCACCCCTTGCACCGAAGGGGGCTGCTTTTGGTTGTCACAATTACGGTGGGGACATCAGTGGCACTGACTAACTGGCAGCTTTACAGATGAAATACCCCTCAGATGCCCCTCATCCCATGCCGACAGCAGCCCTATTTAAAAACACTGGCACACTCACAGCTCCTCTGCTGTTTCCTCTGCAAATAAGGTCCCTTTTCATACAGTCCAGGGTTTCTCCACCCCGGCACTACCCAGGTCTTATGCAGGATCATCTGTTGTTGTGGGGCGGCCGTCCTGTGCCCTGGAGGATGCCTGGCCCACACTTGAGGCCGCTGGCACCTTGCACACTGATGACCAAACATGATGGCAGACGCAGCCGAGCGTCCCCCAGTGGGCACAAACGCCCCCGGTGAGCACTCGTTGTCGACGCTGTTTAGTTTAGTTGCTCAGTCATGTCAGACTCTTGCGACTCCATGGACAGCAGCCCGCCAGGCTCCTCTGTCCATAGGATTCTCCAGGCAAGAATACTGGAGAGGGTTGCCACTTCCTTCTCCAGGGGATCCTCCCAACCCAGGGATCAAATCACAGTCTCCTGCATTGGCAGGTGGGCTCTTTACCGCTGAGCCACCAGTGAAGCCTCAGTGACCACTTGTGCTAGAGATAAACAGAGGCATCCTGAGGATGTAGCCCTTTTCAGTTCTCTGGGTACCAACGGGTGAGGGAACTCTGCAGGGAGGAGGTGGTTACCCGGCTGTAACACCCAAACCATCTCAGCCCCAAGTCTGACTGCAGCGGCAGAAACCCAAAGTAAGAGAACCCCATCGTGGAAGTCTGAGTCCATGTGGGAATTTTTTGGGGGGAGGAAACAAGAATGACACATGGGCTCCCTTGCCTGGTACATAAAGATTACATTCTCCTGCGGTCACTGCATGTTTGCGACTACCCCACGGGCCCTCGATTTAAGGCAGAAGTGAGCTTGATTCCTGATCACGAAACAGCTGCTCTCTGGTGTCGCTCACATTTTTCTCTCCCTCGCCCCACACCCCAGTACTTAAAGAAAAAGAAGAGAAAAGAATGAATTTTAAACTGCTTAGGTAAAAGGCAGTGAATACAAAACATTATTTATTCCCTGCTTGGATGCACGACGCTTAGAAAGAAACACATGGAACGACTGATATTACAGAGAAAAGGAGACTCTTCAGAGGAGAAGGGAAAACACACACACATTCCTTTGCACTTCAGTTGAGCAGAGGGAGGAAGGAAAAAAAAAGCCACCGTAATTGATCGGAGTGCCTGGTTCTGCTCCAGGCTCGAGGCTGCATCCAGCCCAGCTTTGCGGGCTGGCAGCTGGGAGCCCGGGAGTGGTAACCTCGCTAATTCAATAAATGAACTCTGACAAGCCTAAATGGTTGTTTGGATGGATCCTCTCTCATCCTCCCCACCCTCGCTGCCCAAAAACCTCCAATAAAATAAATTACACAAAACGCGAGACACAATCTGAGTCTTTTACGGCCGTCTTCTCTAGCGGGAGTCGGAAAACATGCTATGGATTCCAGACGCTGTCGGGCTGAGAGCGGGGCTTGGCTGCCTTGGGGCCTCGAGTGGCGGGAGTGGCCTCCCTTCTCTCCTTTCTGTTTGCTTTTTCTCCCCTTGGAGCCCTGGTCGCCCCCCACCCCCACCCGGCCCCACGCCGGTCCTGGCTGGGGCGGGGGCAAGGGCTGGGATGTTATTCGGCATGCTGCCATAGGTGTCTTCAGCCAATCGGAGGCGATGGCAGCTGCCTGCACCTTGCTGACAGCTGCTGTCAAAACACTCTCACAACCGGCGGCTCGATAATAACTCGAAAATGAGATACAAATGAGTAACTTCGTGAGCGGGGACGCACCGCTGTCCTCCCCTACCCCGCGGGCTTCTGGGTGTGGCGGGGAACGATTAGGGATGCTAGCGATATGAGCGCTGGCCTGGGAGGAGGAGAGATGGGCTAAGGAAAAAACCCCAAACCACCAAGACGTGGAAGACGGTCCCCATTCCATTCCCCTTAAAGGCGGTCCCACGGGATTTCAGAACGGGTCCACCATCCTTCCCCAAAGGGAATGCTGCCCACTCCAAGATGTGGCTGGATGTGCCAGTGGTTGGGGGGTTCTTTTCTGTCCACCCTTCCCGGGAGGCTGAGTCGGCAAGCCCCAGGGAGAGAGCCCGGGATGCCTCACACCCCGCTCCCCACTCCCTCGCATCACCATCTGCTGGGCTGTGTTTTTATTTATCAAGCCAACTCTTTCCTTCAAACTTGGGCTGTTACTCCCCTGGGGAAGCCGAGAGGAGCACAGCTTGTGTAGAAAAGCACAAATAAGCCCCGGGGAGTACAAACTGTGTGGTCAGCACTTTCCGAGTTCCCCAGGATGGAGGGGCTTAGAAAGGATCTGAGACTCCCTTCTCATTGGCTGGGACCAGCCCTCGCCTGGGATCTAAGGCAGGACTGGGATCCTCCAGGTGGGAGAGGAGGCAGAGGCCTTAGTGAGTAATACTCATTTACTTGAGGATACAGAACGCCTCTGAAAATTCCAGAGTACACGCCACACTCTGGAGGCCCTTAGAAATCCACTGTGACTTTTGTTTTCAAAAAGCCTTCTGGGTTGAGCTTGGCTATATTCAGAAAAGCCGAAGTGACGGCTCAGGCTGGGGTGAAATTTAAAAAAAAAAGCACTTTTGCGAACGAGCTGTTGAAGGGACTTTATTTAAATTCAAGGTAGGCAGAGTATAATTGTCCCAGGGAAATGCAATCATGCTGCCTGGATTAAAACCTCTTCCACATGACTCGCTCTCTTTCTTCCCACTCATTTCTCTGCAGAAAGCCTTTATTCCCCTGTCCATGTGTCGGGTAAACATTTAGCTTACTCCGTTGTGTGTGTGACAATGCGCGTCTTGAATAACCCCGTCTGTGTCACCCGTGCCTACTTTAAAGAGTAAACTCCCATAAAGAAAGGATCAGCCCGGTGTAACTTACTCTGTGAGCTGAGCCATTATAGGAAGCTTTTAAGTGCCGCACTCGGAAGGACAAGAGGCTCTCAACGTCCCGTGAATAGGTGAGGAGCCTGTTTGGGGGCCACGTCAAACCTCACCTAGAGAGCTGGGGAAAGGACGCAGACTAGAACTCGGGCTTGGCTTGGTTCTGCCACTTAACCAGCCATGAGACCCCAGGCGAGGCACTTAACCCCGCTGACCCGCTGTCTCCTCATGTGCGAGACGGTGATATTAATACCTGCCCTGACTATAGAGCCGAATGAAAGAGGACGCAGAAGGCGACCGCGAGCCAGCTGCCGGGTCTTGTGGTGGGGAGGGGGCAGCGTTCTTTGGCTCATGCTCGGTTTTCCAAAGGCTCTGGAATGAGGTGACTTTTCTAATCAGAAGAGAGAATTTTAAAAAGAGTAAAACTCTGTCTTGGGACTTTCCCTGGTGGTCCAGCAGTTAAGACTCCGAGCTCCCCATGCAGGGGGCCCCAGTTTGATCCCCTGGTTGGGGAACCAGGATTCCCCATGCCATAACTAAAGATCCCGCATACCACAACTAAGACCCAGTGCAGCCAAAACAACAACTTTGCCTTACTAATAACAGAGAAAGATGCAATCGAGTTTGAATATGAGTATGAAAGAGTTTTAAAATTCTGTACAGTGCTGAGCAGAAAAAAAAAAACAAACCCACGAAAGTGGTATATTATCCTGGCTCCACTAATGCAAATAGGTTTTATTTTTTTAAAGGGTTGGCTTTGGAGTTCAAGGGCAATAGGGAACAGAGATGGGTAAGAGAGAAAGCTAGGAGCCACTCAGAGGATCTATTAAAAGTGAACTGGGTCTTGAGTTTGACCAGAATATTTCAAGAAACATCTTTCACCCTCCTGGTCCCTGAAATTCAGAGCAATGGATAGCCATCTTCTTCTGTCTTATTTTGAAGAACTACTTTTCCTTCTGAATCTAAAGCGACCTTCACGCTCATACAGGCAATCTGCCGGACGCACAGTAATGCAGAAATGGAAATAAGAAGTGACAATACACCCACCAACAGCTACTGCTATTCTGGAGCACTCCGTTCCTGTCTTTTTCTACCATGCTTACTTGGAGATCACACTGTACCCTATTTGGATTCTCGCTTCTTTCACTTAATCGCTGGACAAAAGCATTTCCTCTCTCGTCTGCATTCTTTATGAACGCTATTGATGTCTCTCTGGCATTCAAAAATTTACTCAATCCATCCTCTCACTGCTGGGTATTAACAAGTGTTTCCAGTTTTTCGCTGCCGTGAACAACTCTTCATGGCATACCCCTGCAGAGCAAGTTCGTCCCTCAGTTCAGTGCAGTCGCTCAGTCATGTCCTCTTTTCGACCCCATGAATCGCAGCACGCCAGGCCTCCCTGTCCATCACCAACTCCCGGAGTTCACTCAGACTCATGTCCATTGAGTCAGTGATGCCATCCAGCCATCTCATCCTCAGTCGTCCCCTTCTCCTCCTGCCCCCAATCCCTCCCAGCATCAGTCTTTTCCAATGAGTCAACTCTTCTCATGAGGTGGCCAAAGTACTGGAGTTTCAGCTTTAGCATCATTCCCTCCAAAGAAATCCCAGGGCTGATCTCCTTGAGAATGGACTGGTTGGATCTCCTTGCAGTCCAAGGGACTCTCAAGAGTCTTTTCCAACACCACAGTTCAAACGCATCAATTCTTCAGCACTCAGCTTTCTTCACAGTCCAACTCTCACATCCACACATGACCCTTGGAAAAACCATCTCTACCTCTGATCATTTCTTTAGGATAAAACTCTAGAAACATAATCATCAGATCAAAAGGTATGAATGTTTCCACACTGTGCTGTCTGGTATGGCAGCCACCACCACATGTGCCTACTTCAAACTGAGAGGAAACAAAACTGAGATTCAGTTCCTCAGCTGCACAGGCTGTGTTTCAAGGGCTCAGTGGCCACATCAAGCTGATGGTCACTGGAGTGGACACATTTCCACAGTCGCAGAGAGTTCAACAGGACCATGCTGCCCTCAGAATGCACCACACACTCACAGCACGGGCAGGTGCACTAACAAGCTCAGCACCGGGCCTCCCGACCAGGCACCATCTTCCTTCTTTCACCCCCCTCTTTCTAGCCCTTTCTCTCCACTTGAACTTGAGACTTCTCAACACGCCTCAGTGATGCATGGTATCTGAAAGGGCAGATAAGACTCCATCAAAATGAAAGTGAAGTCGCTCAGTCGTGTCTGAATCTTTGCGTCCCCATGGACTGTAGCCTACCAGGCTCTTCCATCCATGGGATTTTCCAGGCAAGAGTGCTGGAGTGGGTTGCCATTTCCTTCTCCAGGGGATCTTCCTGACCCAGGAATTGAACCTGGGTCTCCCACACTGCAGGCAGACGCTTTACCATCTGAGCCACCAGGGAAGACTCCATGAATATAACTCAAAGTTGTCTTGTGCTCATTTTAACATTTTGTGTAAACTCTGTTTTCTATTCCAGAACAGGGCTGTAAATCTGTGCAAAAACATAAATAAATTGAAAAAAAAAATTCATCTTGCCAGTCCCATGGGAGCCCTCCATGGGAGCAGTATCTCTTTAGAGGGCTAGACGACAGCTTAAGAATTAGCAGGCACTGGTGCTTTTCCCCCTTTTTGCTTTGACTGCTACCTTTATTGAAGGACTCCCCAGTATGGGAACTGTAGTATAATTTTCTTCCAATTGACAGTTTTCTTATATCTCTGCAGTGACTGAACTAAGGTCTTACTCCTTCTGCAAGTGGATGAGGAGTCTACTTGTAAATAGAGAGAAAAAGATAGGTCCCTTTACAGATTCCTAGGCAAGCCGCTGGCACTTTGAAGTTCCTTCAGCTCTCAGAGATCCCTTTTCCCCTCAAAAGGAAGAAACTACACATCTGTTCCTTTAAATGAGTGAAGGTCTGGGCTGTGACAAAGGCCAGTGGTGCCTGACCACAGAGTCCAAACTCTGGCTGACAGTGCTCTGCAGAAGCTCAAGTGGGACACGCCTAGAGCGATGATGTTAAAGGCCAAGCTGGGGGGCCACCACCCCCAGATGTCCCTGAGCTTTCTGACGCTGGACAAGGACTGTCTCTTTCTCTAAGCTTGCTTTTCTGGCCAGAGGACAAGGCCTGTCACAGGGGACAGAAGCACAGTGAGAGTCGCTCAGGCCAGCAGCCAGGACACCCTGTGAACTAAGGTTTCTACCAGCGCACAGTGATGACTGCTATCTGCAATGACGACCCAGGGTCCTGCAGGCCCCAATCATCAAACATTCAGTTCGCTCCACGGAGTTCCAACGTGATTCTATCCTAACTCCTTGGAATTGGTCATCTATGCTATCAGTGGTAATTCTCCATGTACCTGAATGACGGGAGTGCCTCGCAGCCCCGCTGGGTTGGAGGGAGTTAGACATCAGTCTGTAAACGATGACGGAGCAGGCTGCTGGGGGAAGGAAATTTAGCCTGGGCTGGAGAGTCAGAGGGGCTTTGCTGACTCTGTGACTGTCTCTACTCTAAACTCCACTTTCCTCATCTGTAAAATGGGCTGCATGATTCCCATGGTGTAAAGCGATGACACAGCACATTGAGAAGAACAAGGCAGAGCTACAGGGACTAAGTTGGAAAGATCGCCAAGATACACTTCAGGAGGGAAACACTCTTCATGATACATGAGACGCGGCACCATTTTGGTCTAAATGGACCAATGCAATTGTGTATGCTGTCTTTCGGTTCACACATATATAGAATGCACAAGAAAAGACCTAGGAGAGAGGATAGGGGTAGAGGTGGGTGGGTGGCAAAATGGATCATGTAAATTTTTCTGGGGTGGCAATGGTTAAATATTTGGCTTTCAAGCTTTCTTTCAACAAAGAAAAATATTTCTCTTTTAGTTGTGCAACTAATTTTTTTTAAAGAAAAAAAATTAATAAAAAGGGAGATCACAAACATGAGTGCATGGAACTGATGGTTGCATGGAAGGTATTCAGTTAAGGCTGAACAATTACTTAAGCTGAACTAAGTAAAAATGTTGTTTGTGCCAGTCGAAACTGACATATTGGCATGCTCATAGAGTCTAACCCTGTGTCTGCATGCTAAGGTGTGCTCCCAGTCCTGCCAGATGGTCAGAGGTGCTAGGAGAAAGAGAACTGAAACGAACCACAGCAAACCGATTCAGTGGAAGGACTGATGCCGAAGCTGAAACTCCAATACTCTGGCCACCTGAGGTGGAAAGCTGACTCATCAGAAAAGACCCTGATGCTGGGAAAGACTGAAGGCAGGAGGAGAAGGGGTCAACAGAGGATGAGGTGGTTGGATGGCATCACTGACTCAACGGACATGAGTTTTTGAAAGCTCCGGGAGATGGTGAAGGACAAGGAGGCCTGGCCCACTACAGTCCATGGGGTCACAAAGAGTCGGACACAACTTAGTGATTGAAAAGCAACACCACCACCACCAAACCACACATACAAAATGCTGGGCCCTGGGTTCACACACCTTCCCTGCAGGGCGCTGTGTTCGCCTGTCCCAGGGCAGGGAAGGTGCTGTGGGAGCTCTGGGGGTTCCACAACCAGGGGAACATGTACAATTCAAAAGCTTAGGGTGTCAAGGCCATCCTCTGCACAAGTCAGGTGGTCAAGGCCACTCCCTCTCCCCTAGCCCGGAGTTGAGGTCTCGGGCACCGGCCTTCGCCAAGAACCCTGTGAGGCACATGGACACTCAAGTGAATGCATTTCAAGACTTTTATGTTTCGGCCGCTTCATGATACCCCTTTGAGATGACTGTGGGCAGCCCAGGGTTTTACAGAAAATCTCAGCTGGGAAGTCAATGTTCTGAAATGCATTTTACAAGCAAGCAGAGGTGGAGTGAAGGGAGGCAGAAAGGGAAGCTTAGCCATCAAGGATACCAATCCCACATGTGCAACGCATGAAGAGTTGAGAAGAAATGGAAGTGTGGGGCCGGCACAGCCTTTCTGGTTAAATTATAATAAAACAATCTCTTTTCTTTATCGAGCTGTGACTTGTACCAAACAGTAGGCCACAGCTTCCGGAATGTTCTTGGTTCATGCCTGGTGTCCTTGACCCTCCAGTACTTTTCGCATGGCATTCCTAGGTCAAAAGGGACACCTTCTAGTTTGGTAACAACAGCTCTGGCTTCCCTGATGGCTCAACAGGTAAAGAATCTGCCTGCAATGCAGAAGACACAGGAGATGCAGGTTCAAGCCCTGGGTCAGGAGGATCCCCTGGAGGAGGAAATGGCATCCCACTCCAGTATTCTTGCATGGGAAATCCCATGGACAGAGGAGCCTGGCAAGCTACAGTCCACAGGGTCACCAAGAGTCAGATATGACTGAGCACTGAAAGCGATGGGAATAGCAGACCACCTGACCTGCCTCTTGAGAAATCTGTATGCAGGTCAGGAAGCAAGTCAGAACTGGACATGGAACAACAGACTGGTTCCAAATAGGAAAAGGAGTACATCAAGGCTGTATATTGTCACCCTGCTTATTTAACTTATATGCAGTGTACATCATGAGAAAGGCTGGACTGGATGAAGCACAAGCTGGAATCAAGACTGCCAGGAGAAATATCAATAATCTCAGATATGCAGATGACACCATCCTTACGGTAGAAAGTGAAGAAGAACTAAAGAGCCTCTTGATGAAAGTGGAAGAGGAGAGTGAAAAATTTGGCTCAAAGCTCAACATTCAGAAAACGAAGATCATGGCATCTGGTCCCATCACTTCATGGCAAATAGATGGGGAAACAGTGGTTGACTTTATTTTTCTGGGCTTCAAAATCACTGCAGATGGTGACTACAGCCATGAAATTAAAAGATGCTTACTCCTTGGAAGGACAGTTTTGACCAACCCAGATAGCATATTAAAAAGCAGAGACATTACTTTGCCAACAAAGGTCCATCTAGTCACGGCTATGGTTTTTCCAGTGGTCCTGTATGGATGTGAGAGTTGGACTGTGAAGAACGCTGAGCACTGAAGAATTGATGCTTTGAACTGTGGTGTTAGAGAAGATTCCTGAGAGTCCCTTGGACTGCAAGAAGATCCAACCAGTCCATTCTAAAGGAGATCAGTCCTGGGTGTTCATTGGAAGGACTCATGCTGGAGCTGAAATTCCAATACTTTGGCCACCTGATGCGAACAGCTGACTCATTGGAAAAGACCCTGATGCTGGGAAAGATTGAGGGCAGGAGGAGAAGGGGACGACAGAGGATGAGATGGTTGGATGGCATCACCGACTCAATGGACATGGTTTGGGTAGACTCTGGGAGTTGGTGATAGACAGGGAGGCCTGGCGTGCTGCAGTTTATGGGGTCGCACAGAGTCAGACACGACTGAGTGACTGAACTGAACCAAACTGAGAACGTTGTAACAGAACAGTCTAAACCATTACTGTGCCTTTTGCTTAGTCATTCAGTTATGTCCGACTCTTTCTGACCCCATGGACTGTAGCCTGCCAAGCTCCTCTGTCCATGGGGATTCTCCAGGCAAGAATACTGGAGTGAGTTGCCATTTCCTCCTCCAGGGGATCTTCCCAACCCAGGGATCAAACCCAGGTCTCTCACATTGCAGGTGGATTCTTAACTGTCTGAGCCACCAGGGAAGCCCATAAACCATTAATAGGTATAAACAACTGAAGCTGCAGTTGGCACCATGACAGATGATGTAGCTGTGTTTTTCTTGAAAAGCCTAGTGCACCTCTGAGGTCACCGAGGCACCCTGAAGAGCCTCGGGGCACAGTTTGGGAAGCATGCCACTTTCACTTTCATCCGCTCACTGAATCCTCCCAATAACCCTGACAGGTGTATACTATGGTCTCCATTCTTCAGATGCAGACACTGAGATGTGGGCTATGTAAATGACTAGTTCAAGTCTGACAGCTGCTGATGAAGGGGCCAACAGTGAAACTGCAATCTGATGGACTCCCAGGGTTGCCACATACAGTGGTACAGGTTGAATACTGCACAATTCTGGAAGTGGCACCGGCTAGTGTGTGGTGCTCTGAATTATGAAGCTAATGGGTGGCGATGGATTTAGCACAAGCCTCCAGCTCAGCCCCTGCGCTGAGCAGCCTCTTGCTTTAATTTTAACATCTACAATTGTCTTGGGCCCCATCTTTTCCCAACAAATTCGGAGTGGGGAGGGCAAGCTACAGAGCTCCAAAAGCTTCCCTGAACTCTGCATGACCAAGCAAGTTACTCCTACTGCACAAATTGCATAAAAAACCAGAAGCATTTCCACTGTAAGCGGGCTCACTAGAGAAAAAGATCTGCAGGTCTAAGTGGACCCCACAAGGGCCTTGGATCTGAAATTTGTACTATGGTAAGAGCCTGCTTAATAGAACTGAGTTTCTCATTGTGAGGTCTGCTGCCCCTCAGTTCGACTTGGGGACATGTACGAGGATAGGGGCAAGGATATGGGCAAGATTAGCTACTTTTGTAGTATAATTAAAAAATCTTCTGTTTGTATTCAGAAAATGTAATTTGTTTTAATTTTTATTGGGGTGTAGTTGCTTTACAATGTTGTGTTTGTTTCCGCTGTACGGAAAGTGAACCAGCTATATGTTTACATACATCCCCCCTTTTTGGATTCCCTTCCCATTTAGGTCGCCATCCAGTGTTGGGCAGAGTTCCCTGCGCTGTACAGCAGGTTCTCAACAGTTCTCTATTTCATATGTGTATATATATGTCAAGCCCAATCTCCCAATCCATCCCACTCTGTAGTTTGAAATATATGCATACATATGTGAATTACAACAGTGGAATGGAGAATCCTGGTACTAGAATACTGACCTCAAAAGACCTGTACTGGGGTAGACAGTACTTGGGGTAAGAACAGATGCTGTTTCCTGAACTTCTCTTTACATGCCCCAACTTGCAACAAAAAAATGATTAGCCGGAAGGAACAACGAAACACTTCTCTGTCCTCAAGTCAACAAGAAACTGCTTGTCCTATTCACTGATATTTTCAGTGACACTATAATGCTAACTTTTAAGCGATGGAGATGGCTTTACAGAATCACTGAGCGACGCTGCCTGAAAAGGGATGTCTGATGACTGGCTGAGATTCTGGTAAGAGAGGTCTGATTATGTTGCAGTGGCAAATAAATCCTTCCCCTCCTGCCCATACTTACTTAGGCAAACAAGCATCCTCCACATTCGTATGACTGACGGCAAAGTAGGGAAATCAACTATAGATTTGGACCTGTGGCAACATCTTCCTAATATTAGAACCCCATTCTGAATTTGGCTTCCACAAAACAACATCATCCATCACACTAAAAAAAATGTTGTTAATTTGAATGCTATTGATTTTGAATTTTGTTTGTATTTAATGTGAAAATGTGTTTGATGATACGGTCCTAAGAGAACCGTAAGTGTTAAGTTGTTGGTTGATGCTGGGGTTTACATTTGCACACAGTTAAGTAACATCATAATAAAAATATGTGCATCGCTGCTGTGCAGGCAAGGGCCATGAGATTTTTCTTTTAAAAGGAGGGCTGTGCATATATTTCTCAAGTTTGAGAAACAAGGCCATGGTCTGTGATTTTACAAAATGCTCCTTTAGATGTAAAACCTTTCTGGAGACCTTCATGCTGTTAAGCTCCCTCACTTCTGAGTATCCTTGGGGAGGAGCAGAAAGGTAAGGTAAGTCTTCTAAGAGCGTGCAGGAGGGCTGGGAATAAGCAGTGCCCCCCCAGTGTACTATGGGAGTTCTGGGTGCCAGATACAGCATTCTCTGGACTGGAGAAGGGCCAAGCACTTCACCAATAGCACTGACCTTGTCCTTATGGCAAACTGGAAATAGCTGTTAATCCTGCCATTTACACGACTGAAGTGACTTAGCACGCACCCATGCACAGAGATGAACACTGAGCCCTAGAGAAGCTTTGTCACCAGACCAACCATGTGTATGACCTGCCCTCTGCCATGAGGGTGCTAATGGAGTGAACCCTGGATGCACTTCTCCCTAAACCAAGATAGTCCCTTCCCTTTTGGGAGTTCACGTTGGTTTCTGTAACCTAGCACCTGGCACAGTCCCTGCCTCATGAGAGATGCTCTGTAAATATTTGCTAAACCCATGAGGTATTTCTTAACTAAAAAGCAGGGTGGCAGGACCCCCTTTCCATGGAAAGCTCCGAGATGGGAGAGGATTCAGAAGCTGCTCTTACTCCGAGGCATCCCAAGATTTCCTGGGGCTCCCTCCCCACTGCCCTTCAGCACCAGGGTACAGAAGAGCACAATTACCTGAGGCAACAATGAGCCGACTGCCGCCCTCCTGCAAAGCCAGACAAAGCGCTGAGACCTTGTAACTGAAAAGGCACTGAACGCAGAGCGAGGAGGTGGGGGCAGGAGGGGAGCCAGTGCACAGAGCCTCCTTCCCGCCCCCCACCACCTCAGAACTGCATGGTTCTCCCCAGGGTGCCCCATTCCGCTGTCTGGGCTTTGTCACCCTACTCTGGAATGAATCTGGGCGTGGAGAGACAGGAAATAGTGGCTGCGCTGGAAGACCAGATCTACAATCGCAAAGGAAGGCAGAGAACAACCACAGGAAGAAACAGCCTCTCAACTTCTCAGCTCATTCTTATTTTTTAGAGAGGAGAGCGAAGCAGGCTTTCACACACGCCAGGGTTTGGAACTGCACTACCACTCAGTCCAGCAGATGGAAATGTAAGAGCTCCAGCGACGGGTGATAAACAACATATTCTTCGGAGGATACCTGCAGCTGCTTGCCTATCACAGATGCCGCGCCCACGTCTGTGGCAGACATCGCTAGTCAATTACAGTGTCATCTCCTGCAGAGCCCAGGCGGCCTCACAATCCTCTGAGACCTCCAGCAGCTGCGACCAAGGGGTTTGCGCTGGCTTTCGAGAGGAGGAAGTCCTCTGCTCTGCTGGTCTCGCCCAACCCCATCACTGAGTCACTCAATAAACAGACTCTCCGAGAAGTCACCAAGTGCCCAAGGTTATGAAGCGGGCGCTGGCGGAGCTGAGCCAGAATTCTCCTGACTCCCTGGCTGGGCGCTCTCACTTGGAAAATCACACTGGCTCCCTTCCAAGCTCACGGCTGACTTCTGATGACTGGGGGTCAAGGACGGTGTGGAAAAGGAGAACTCAGCTGACCCGGGTACCTCTTGTGGGCAAGTGCCGCAGTCACTTTTATAGCCTCTGACCACCCCTGAGTAGACGTATTATTGGTAGAGAGGAAACAGGGTCATTAAAAAAACAGACAGAGGAAGAGTCTGGCATGGATTTTCTGCAAAGCAGGCCTCTGAAGTGAAGAGAGCATCGCCCAGCTCACACATCAACCAGATTCCCTGGGGCTCTCTGCCTAGCTTGCAGGACTGACGACCTGGAGATCGATCTGCAGGTGGGTAAGAGCCTAAGGAACCTACCTGCTGGCTCCCTAGCTCTCCGAAAAGGGTGCAGAAACACGTAACCTGTTCACTCACACTGCAAACGACGGAAGCTTACTATTTTTCCATAGCCAAGTTTAGGCATAAACCTGGTGGCTCAGATGGTAAAGAACCCGCTTACAATACATGAGACCTGGGTTCGATTCCTGGGCTGGGAAGATACCCTGGAAAAGAGCACGGCCACCCATCATGTTTTTTGCCTGGAGAATCTCATGGACAGAGGAGCCCGGCGGCCTACAGTCCACAGGGTCGCAGAGAGTTGGACATGACTGAAGCAACTCAGCCCATCACAAAGGACTTCCCTAGTGGTCCAGGGGCTAATACTCCATGCTCCCAAACACCAGTTTTGCATGTATCCATGTGTGAATATTCCGTTCTGTGCAATTTTATCGCGTGTAGATTTGTCTGCCCACACAAGACACAGAGCCGGCCCATCACAGGACCCTCCCCTTCTTGCCTACCCAATCCCAGGCCACCAGGCATCTGCTCTCCACCTCTGTCATCCAGTCATTTGAAGAGCCTTACAGCGATGGGATCAGGCAGTGTGTAACCTCTGGGGAGAAGCTCTCCGCTCGGGGCGATCCTCTGGAGACTCGTGTGGATTGCTGCCTGTGTCCACAGTCCGTCTGTTTGTCTTTGGCTGCGCTGGGTCCTCCGTGCTGCACGGGATATTCTCGAGCTGTGGTGTGTGGGCTTCTCGTCTCGGTGGCTTCTGCTGCGGAACACGAGCTCTAGGGCACGCAGGCCTCAGAAGCTGCAGCTCCTGGACCCCAGGAGCTGCGGCGCAAGGGCTTAGTTGCTCCATGGCACGTGCAGTCTTCCTGGACTAGGGATCGAACCCGAGTCTCCCATATTAGCAGGCAGATTCTTTATCACTGAGTTATCAGGGAAGCCCGATCTCTTCTTTAAAAAAAAAAAATTCATGAATTAATTTGGGGGTGGTGGCGGCACTGGGTCTCCGTGGCTGTGCACAGGCTTCCTCCACTGTGGGGACTGGGGGGCTACTCTCTAGTCTCGCTGCATGGGCTTCTCACTGCGGGGGCTTCTCTTGGTGCGCAGCACGGGCTCTAGAGCTCGGGCGCGGGTGCCTAGAGGCAGGTGGAATCCTCCGGGACCAAAGGTTGAATTCGCGTCCCCTGCCTTGGCAGGCAGATTCTTAACCACTGGGACCCCAGGGTGTCTTGGTTTGCTCCTTTTTACTGCTGAATCATATTCCATCGTCCAAATGCATCGCAGTTTAACCATGTGCCCACTGAAGGACATTATGAATGAAACAGGTGGGAACTTGTGTGTGCCTCTTCCTCCCTTCCTTCCAACAGCGTATCGAGATGCAATTCACATACCATACAATTCGCCCGAAGTGTACAATTCCGCAGCTTTTAGTGTGTTCAGAGTTGTGTAACCATCACTGCAGCCATTTTAGAAAATTTCATCAGCTTTCATATCCCTTTGCAGTCGCCCGCAATCTCTGTGCCATCCCTAAACCACCATTAATTCACTTCCTTTCTCGGTTTGCCTCTTCTGGACGTTGATTATAAATGAAGTCGTGTGATGCAGGGTCTTTCGGGTCTGGCTTCTTTCGCTTAACATGTTGTTTTTGATTTCACCCATGGTGTCACAGCCAACAGTACTGCATTCCTGTTTATGGCAGAGTAACATTTCAGCGTGGAGACAGACTACATTTAGTTTATCCACTCATCAGTGGTTAGACATGTGTAAACTTTTTTTCTTTTTTGGCGGTGCTGCGTGGCTTGCGGGATTTCAGCTCCCTGGTCGGGGATTGAACCCGGGCCCTTGGCAGTGAGAGTGTGAATTCATAAGCACTGGACCGCCGTGGGAGCCTTGCATATAGGTTTCTGTATGAACACACATTTCCATTTCTCTGGTACAGATGCTCAAGAGTGCAGTTGCTGAGTCGTGTGATAAGTGTCTGTCTCATTCGTCTAAAACTGTCCACACACTTTTCCAGGATAGCTGGACCATTTTACATCCCCCCAGCAATGTGTTTGATTCAGTTTCTCTGCATCCTCGTCGGCCTTTGTGTTCCTCTTATTTTGTTCTTTTAGCCGTGCTGACAGGTGTGTGTATTTGCTTGGTTTTCCCCTGAGCAGAAATAAGAAGCCCAGTAACATCTGCTGAGAGTCTTGCCCTGCGGTCTCTAATCAGTTATAGCCTGGTTAGTTCATGCCTCTCCCCTCTATACCAAGGGGCCCTTGCATAAAGCTGGAGCTGAGATGTGCTCACCCCATAGGCTGGGCTGGGTGGAACCTCTGGGATTGGATCATGTAAGGGTGTTGAGCTGTGTTCTATAGCTGGCTTGTGGAGTCCACTCAGAACCCTGGATCTCTTTCAAAATAAAAAGAGGTCAGGCAAGGACTCCTGCATTCTGTCTGGGGCAGCCCCTCAGTGGAAAAACAGATACCTCGGTATTTTTTGTTGTTGTTGTTACTGCCTCGTAACTGTAATCACCTTCCCAGGTGGGCCCATCATGTTCTTAGAATGTAGTGATCCCAGGGACAGAAGCAGGCTCTTTGAATGAAATGGGCACAGTACCCAGCTTGCAGTGAGCACATGTTAAGTATTTGTAGACACGGAAGATCACGGGCATAGTATAAAGACTTAATAGATATAATACATGGGGGCTTTCCTGGTGGCTCAGTAGTAATGAACCCACCTGCCAATGCAGGAGATGAGGATTTAACCTCTGGGTCGGGAAGATCCCCTCGAGAAGGAAATGGTAACCCATTCCAGTATTCTTCCCTGGGAAATCCCATGGACAGAGGAGCCTGGCGGGCTGTAGTCCATGGGGTCACAAAGAGTCGGACACGACTGAGTGAATGAGACGAGCACATGAGACCAGGAGCATCTCTGTCCCCTGACTCTGTAAAGGGCAAGGCGGCAGTGAAGAGAGTGACTGGGAGCACGGATCCGACTCTGCCACTTGCTTGGGGTTTTATGGCCGCATGGCCATCTGCCTCATCAGCGGCTGTTCCCCAGGCTTGTGGGGGGAGGAACAGATGAAATCGTGAGCACAAAGGCACTTCAGGCCCCAGCAGGGCCTGCTGGTAAAGGCTGTGCGACACCCAACTGTTGTCAATAGCCCTCCCTCTCACCGCAGAGAGCAGGCCGGTGAGGGATATTGACACGGCGATGCTGCTGCTACAGCTGACACCACGCAGCTAAGGGGTGGCCCCAAACCCCCAAACACATGCACACGAGTGGACAGGCCAGCTGAGCAGTGTTCTCTGGCCCATTACGTGTGCTGTATCATGGGCGAGGAAGCGGTCGGTGTGCGGAGTGGGGCTCATCCTCCCTTGGACCACCCTGCCCCGGACCATCCAGTTCGTTGCTCAGGACCAAAATACAGGGGTTATCCTTGACTCCCGTTTGCATTGCAGTCCTCATTAAAGCCATCGGCAGGAATCTGAAAGCACACCCCCATACACATCTGGCACCCCACTTCCACGGCTGACACCTGGTCCCAGCCACTGTCACCTCTGGCCAAGGGGGCTACAGAAACCTCTCGAGTTTCTTCACAAGATCGTTCACAGATCTAAGTCAGATCCCACCACTCCCTCTGCTCAGAACCTCCAGCTGCTGAGGAATAAAATACAGAGACCCAAAGAGTACGGAGGCCGAGATTGGCCGGGGCCGTCACAAGGAACAAAGACACTGCGGAGCGAGCTATTACAAAGCCACAGTAATTAAGACTGGGGGTATTGGCACAAGGGGAGACAAATAGACCCGTGGAACAGATTAGAGAGTCCAGAAACAGCCCCTCACATACACGGTCACCTGATTTATGACAAAATCAATACTGCAGAGCAGAGGGGAAAGAATGGCCTTTGCAATAAATGATGCTGGGCCGACTGAATATCCATGTGGGGCAAAAAATGTCCCTTGATCTCTACCTCACGCCATACACAAAAATCAATTCCAGATGGATTGCATAACTATGAAGGGTCAAAGATTTCAGAGGAAAACATAGGAAGCTATCTTCATGAGCTTGAAGGAGGCGCCGATTTCTTAAAACAGGTCCCAGAAAGTTCTAACCAAGAAGGGAAAGAAATGACAAATCGACAATGTTCATCCAGGGACACCCTAAGCTACCCACAGAATGGGAGAGGAAGGGCAGGCAGTCCTCCACCCACCAAAGGACTGGAATCCAGAATATGCATAATTATATAAAAAGTAACTAAGAAAATAATTTTAAAAAATCAGACAACTCAATTTTTTAAAAAGTGGGCAAAAGATCTGAATAGACATTCCACAAGGGTATATTCAAGCTGGAGTTCCAATGCTTTGGCCACCTGAAGTGACGAGCCAACTCACAGGAAAAGACTCTGATGCTGGGAAAGATTCAAGGCAGGAGAAGAGGGAGGCAGAGGATGAGATGGTTGGATGGTGTCACCGAGTCGATGGACATGACTGTGAGCAAACTCTGGGAGATGGTGAAGGACAGGGAAGCCCGGTGTACTGCAGTCCATGGGGTCATAGAATCAGACATGACTTAGCGACTGACTGAACGACATAATCAAATCACCATAAAAGTATGAAAAGGGATTTGATTTCCTTAGCCATCAGGGAAGCACACATTAAAATCATGTGATGATGCTACTATATATGCACCAGATACGCCTAAAAAAGAGAAAGACAGACACTACCAAGTGTTGGCGAGGTGAGCAGGCAACTGGAAGTGGAAACTGATTTGGAAACCATCTGAGTAATGTTTACTGAAGCTCACATATGCTCACCCATGGCCCAGCAACTCCACTCCTATGGGTACACCCTACAGAAAAACACGCACACGGCTACCGACATACACAAGACTGTTCCCAGGAGCATTTGTTATTCAAATAAGACAAAACACCGCAGACCACACAGTCATCGAGTCCAAATGTCCCACTCTGGTGGGGACGCTGCTAGTTCGGGAGGCCGTGTACATACAGGTGGGGCCAAGGGTACGTGGGAAAGGTCTAAACCTGCCTCTCGATTTGGCTGTAAACCAAAAACTGCTCACAGAAAAACGGTCCTATAACAAAGCAAGCACACAAACAAAAATCTCAGCAAAGTGGAGAAGCAGAGATACCCTGATGAAAAAAGCGGCGTGGGTGAGGTTTGCAAAACGGACACTGCAATTCCTTGAGCTGAGACCTCACATCCTGTCTTCAGAGGGGTCGGCAGGGCTCTAGCATTACCAGTCACCTTTGTCTTTTTTATAAGAGGGGGAAGAAAAAACTACTTTCTGTGTATTATTACAACTAGAAGACAGAAACAAAGCCCCTTAGGGCATGCCCGGTCTCCCCACAGGCCCCACGATCTCCATTAGTCCAAGGCTCAGCAAACTTTCCCGTGAAGGGCCAGACTGTCAGTATTCCATAACCTCGTGGATCTTGCCTTGGTCACCTGATGCTGCTGCAGATGAGAGCAGCCGTGGACGAAACAATGAATGGGCACGGCCAGGTCTCATCAGTGGATGCAGAGCCTTCTTCTCAGGGTCACTCTGCAGGGGTGGCACTTGGCAAGAGGTGACAGGGGTGGGTGGAGTGGGGACCTGGGGACAGCTGTGCCCTCCTCACCCCACCCCCTTTGGAACCTGGCTGAGGGTTTTCTCCCCACCCCGCCTTCGGGACTGGTCCAAGCTGGCTCTCTCCAACACTTCTCCCTGGTGAAGGGGTAGTGGCCCCAGGCATCTTCCCAGGAGTCTGTGGAGAGCAGATGACAGGGCTCGAAGCTTCTGGAAAAGTACTGTGGACCACCAGGAGTTAAACCAGCAGTGACCCCGCCCTTGGGCAAGGGGAGATGGGGGTTGGGGGAGCGCGAGAGAGGCCAGCTGTGTTGGGCCTTCCCGCCACAGTCTGGAGTGCGGTCACTGCGAGAGGAAATGAGGAGGAGAGGGGGCTGGGGACAGATGGACGCCGTCCACAAAGTGGGCACAACAGGTGTGCCAGGGATGGGAGATGCAAGCCGAGTAATTAGGGCCTCTAGACACCTGTTGTGAGCTTGCCCATTCACACCCCTGGCAGGTGGTTTGCACCTCTGAGGAAGGGAAAAAACCGCTCAGATGAAAAAGCGTCCATCTGCAGCCTGGGGCCGAAGGCCCAGCCTGCCAGAGGAGGTGGCTGCGTTTCTGCCACCTGACATCCTGACCTCAGGGGAGGTGAGGGAGAGGGCAACTCTGCTGCTGCAGAGCTGTGTGACCCTGGGCAAACTCCTTAACCTCTCTGTGTCTCATGCCCTGTCTTTATCAGATCCCACAGAGGAAGGCTCTGCAGTTAAATCCAGGTGCTCAGCACACATTTACTGGGAACCATCTACACACCAGGGGCCTGTGGCCTCCACAGTGAACCACAGACCAACCCCAGAGCCAACCCAGAGAGCAGCAGGGACGCCTGCTTGACAGGAGACAGGGGTTCGATCCCTGGTCTGGGAGCAACTCTCATGCCACGGGGCAACGAAGCCCATGGGCCACAACTATGAGCCCAGCACGCTAGAGCCCAGAAACCACAGCTGCCGAGCCCACACGGCCTACAGCTCCCGCTCCACGACAAGGCAGCCACCACAGCGAGAAGCCCGCGCACCGCGACTCGAGAAGAGCCCTTGGCTCTCCACAGTTAGAGAAAAGCCAGTCAAAAATAAAATAAATAAAAAATTTAAAATATGGACATACTGCAGAAAACTTTCACTGATTCGGCACTGCTGTCAAAGACACAGGCTCTGTCTTGAGTCAGCCCTGCCTTGGGTTCCCAGCCAGAAGCCACCAGCTTTGTGCTGTTTGATAACCACAGCGAACACTGATTAACTACCCGCTCCGTACCCGGCGCTGTCTTAAGTGCCCCACATGCATAATCTCACTTAATCCTTTTAACAGCCCTGAGGCAGCCACGTGGTGAGGGAGCCGGGTGCCAGCCCGAGCCTTTGACGACCCAGTGTAGGACTCTGGGCTCCGGAGCTGGTTTCTTTACTGGAGGCGATGATGACAAGCATTCTGCGGGGCTGTGAAGAGCCAAAGCACTTCAGCCCACAGTGCCTGACGCAGAGGTCGGGCTCCGAAAGTCTGCTTCGCGACAGGGATAAACACCAGCGATTGCTACTGTGGCATCGCTGTCAGAATTCGCAGCACACATCACCAGCACTAGGAGGACTGCTATCTCATGCCGGGGGAAACTGAGGTCCAGAAAGGGGGCGACAGAGGGACCTGGGAGTGCCACTCCATTTACTTTTTAACTTTTTCTTTTTGACGTGAACCATTTTTAAACTCTCTGTTGAACTTGTTCCAATACTGCTTCTGTTGTTTACTTTCTGGTTTTTAGGCCTTGAGCCATGTGGCATCTCAGCTCCCTGACTGAACCACACCCCTCTGCACTGGAAGGGGAAGTCTCAACCACTGAACCACCAGGGAGGTCCCACCTTCCTGACTTTTCTAAAGGGCGAGCCGTGAACTGGCCCAGAGGACAATCCTGCGGAGGCGTGGATCTGCAGGGTCTGTGGCACCAGTCAGGCTGGGGTCAGGTGCAGCGAAGCCCAGATGGAAGGCTGGTGGCCTCCAGGAAAGGCCCGGGTCAACACTGCCTCCGCCGAGAAGCTGCTGCCCCCAGCTCACGGGCAGGGTCCCCCCGGGCACTGGGGAGGGCAGGGGAGCTGCTGCCTCTCAACAGGTGGTCTCAAGAACCAGACTACACTCTCCCACGGCCCTGCCCTCCAGCTTGCACCCCTTGAGTGTGTCACTGTCCGCCACTGTCACTTTCTTCCCTGGTCCTTCGTGAATAGGAGCCCGTCTCTCCTGACACGGCTCTGCGCCCAACACCTAGCACGGTGCCTGGCACAAACGACACACCCTCGCGGGATGGCAGTTCTACTAAAATGATCTGGGGGATGGTAACTTCCTCAAGACCCAAGAGAAGGATTAAGGAGGTGTGGTCCACGGTTCAAGGCCCAGAGAGTGGCGGTTCCAAGCCAGGACTCTGGGTCAGACCAAGGACACCCGACTTCCAGCTCAGCCGTGTGGTCCTGGGCTGGAAACCTCATCTCTCCAGGTCTCCAGTGTCCCTCTGGGTACAGAAGGGATAACAGCACCCCTCCTCTGCAGCGCTGCTCTGCTGCTTAAAAAAAACATACAGCACAGGGAAGCGTGGTGCGGAGCCCAACATGCAGTGAGCGGTGACCACGCCTGGTAGGATAAGCCCACAAAACTTGCCCATCAAAATGGACTGGACAGGTTCCCCTGAACCTTGACATCTCCCCCTGCCTCTGACCCTTGCGGGCTGCTGGCTTTGTCTGAAACTGGGTCTGGTTTCCTGGCCCAGCTGGTCTTTCTGAGAAGACTCACAGCGACCCCTGCTGCCCAGGCTTGGAATGGTCTCAAACTCCCGGCCGGGACACACAACAAAGCCAGGCTCCAAGAAGGTTCTGGGTTTTCAGGGGCTGATGAAAGCTACTGCCAGGAATGGCAGGAAGAAGAAACACTGCGTAATGATGTTCGTGGAGGGACACTAATTCCCTGTCTTCTCAAAACAAACATAAAATGCGAGACCAGACAGCCTTTTCCTTCTCCATCTCGGTCTTTTGTTTCCCTGGATCAGTGTCATTCTCAGACTGCAGAACCAAGCGAAGCTGTCATTTCAGCGATATGCGATTTGATACACATGTACAATCCTGGTTTGATCTGGCAGCTCTTTAAACTGGACTCCTCAAAAAGCAGGAGGTCATTGAAACCAGCAGCCGCGAGAGGCTCAGGGTACGTACCTTCTTGGGATGGCAAGCTCACTCTTCTTGACTCGTCTCTCCACATACTGGGAGATGGAAAACAGGCCCCCTTATTGTGACTCCACCTTACCAGAAACTATGAATAAGACCCTACTACTCAGAAACCGACAGGGCCAGCATCTTTGCGTTGGCACCGTGCTGACCACGTCTGTTAACGAACGGCACGCCAGTGTGTGATTTAGATCATGGGAAGGAGGACAGGAGTTTTTAAAGGAAATCCCTCAAGTGGCTTCCCATTCTTTAAACCACTGAGTAAAAGCAAAGAGGGTAGATTTCACAGAACAGTGATACATCCTTTCTAGCCTCCAAAGTCTAGGACTTCTATCTTCCATCCACAGCTTACCTGGCAAGAAGCTAATGGGTAACCCTAACGAGGACTTACCTCTCCCGATCCTTGTGCCAGAACTGGACAAATGTGGGATCAGCAAACAAGGTCTAATACACAGAATCCTAAATGCCGCCCCCACCCCACCCCCCATGTGCAGGCCAAGGAGCCACAGGTTCCTAGAACACTCTAAGTTTGCAGCCAGGCTTCCGCAGTCTGCTAGGCTGGGGCCAACGTCACTGCCCCTAGGTTCTGAGAGCTTAGTGGCCTCTTCGCTGTGTTGCGCAGCACACACCTGGAGAGCACGTTTGCTTTAATTGTTTCCCCCTTAGGCCCTTTCCCTAAAGACACTTGATCCAGGGCTTGGCACTGGGTGGCAGCTAACTTGCCTGAACCAACTGGTGCAATGTTTCAGCACAGGGTTGCAAACCTGTGGCCCCGGGCTCTATCTGGCCCACGCATAGACTTTGTCCCACACGCACTGGTTTTAGAAAGTGAATTAGGTGCCAGCTTATTCTCCCTAAGGATCCAGATTGCCAGTTTCTCTTTCAAAACCTGAGAGAAGCACCTGAGACACTCGGATGTCCGCTGGCCTCCAGCCCGTCAGTCCCTACCTGCCAGCTCTCCCCGGCTGTTTCCTGCCCAGCCTCTGAGAGACCTCTGAGTGTTGATTCCTGTGTTAGCAGCTGCCGAAGGACTATATAATGTAGGTATGCAATCTCCTCTCATTTCAAAAGGGGATTTCCACAGACAGCAATGTAGACCAGGGGTCCCCAATCCTGACAGGATATCAGAATCCCCTGGGGTACTCTGATCCCAAGACCACTGTCTGGGCTCCAGCCCCAACGAAAGGAATGTAACTTTCTGGGGTGGAGTCTGAGCAACGGTGTTTATCAAAGTCACCAGGTGACTCACATGTGCAGAGACGGCAGCAGACTGCCGGCTTCAATGAAAGGGTGGCTTGGGTGGCAGGATTTCGGGCCCATTGAGGGAGGAGCTGGGCTTCAGTCTGTCTGGTTCTTGCCCCTCCTGTAGGTCACCAGTGTGGACAGAGAAAAACTGATCATCCCATTTGCACACCTTTCTGCCCAGTGCTCTGGGACACCAGTGTTTGAGATTAAGAGAGACATATCATTGGCGGCGAGAACATGACCTTTGTGACAGCCTTCAGCACACCATCGAGGACCCGAAGGCCCAGCCGGCTCCCACCCCAGCACAGCCTTGCCTCTTACCTGAACAGCTCTCGGATCTCACGGCTGTCAGCCTGGAAGGGGATGTTCCGCACCAGGATCTTGGAGGTTGTCTGCTTTCTGGGCGTTTGTTTCTTCCGGGTGGATGTCAGGGCTGGCCTGGAGGGTCGGGGGAAGGCTTTAGGTTATTTGGGACCTCGGCACAGCTGTTGCCCTCCTCTGACTCCACCACCACCCCCCACCACCAGCCCTGATGCTTTCGTCCCCTGCTCAGGCGAGGGACTCATGGAGGCAGTGTGGATACGGCTGAGAGGAAGGCGAAGGGCAGGAGGGCTCCCCTGGGTGGCATGCAGCCTAATTCTCGCCTCCCTGCTGCAGCTGTGGATGTCCAGGTGGCACATCCTACCCAGGGGGTGTCTGCTGCCCTTCATCTGGGACCAGCAGACACTTGAGAAAAGAATTCTGATGGGGGCAGTGGGGGGCAGTTTCTCCCCAAATCCAGTCTCCTCTGTATCTTTGCAGGTGCCTAGAGGGACTCTGGCTGCTCCCCAGGTCTTGTTGGAGACGTCCATCACTGACTGGAAGCATTGCATTCAGGGGCCTGGTGGTGGTGGTGGTTTAGTTGCTAAGTCGTGTCCGACTCTTGCACCCCATGGACTGTAGCCTGCCAGGTCCTCTGTCTATGGGATTTTCCAGGCAGAATACTGGGAGTGGGTTGCCATTTCCTTCTCCAGGAAATCTTCGGGGCTCAGGAATCGAACTCGGGTTTCCTGCACTGCAGGTGGACGCCTGCACTGCAGGCAGATTCTTTACCAACTGAGGCACAAGGGGCCTGAAGCAGCTTCTAACCACACAGGCTGGCCAGGCTGCGAGAGCAAAC
Organism: Madoqua kirkii; assembly: GCA_006408675.1. Lineage (NCBI taxonomy): Eukaryota > Metazoa > Chordata > Mammalia > Artiodactyla > Bovidae > Madoqua > Madoqua kirkii. The sequence continues at coordinate 43,398 of SJYC01137367.1, forward strand.
TTTCCACCTGAGGCTCAAGGCCACCTGGAACCTGTCCCCCTGATCTTCCGGGGAGACCTACGGCTCGGTGGCAGCAGGGGAGGGTCGCGAGCAGGGGCATGAGTTGACGATCTGAGTGTCAGAGTCTCGTGGCCACTTAGAATTTGTGTGATCCTGAGCAAGTTATCACTCGGCCTCTCCAGGTCTCAGTTTTCTCGGCTGTATCACAGGCCTCATAATGGTCCAACCTTGTCAAGACTGAGGTTTTTTTTTTTTTTTTTTAAGCCAGTAAATATTTCTAAATAGAGACCCACATGCTTAAACTCACATTCCAATAAAAGTCTGGAGACAATGATTCAAAAAGATACACATACAGGAAATACAGAACATTTTTAACCATGACCACAAAATGTGTAGGAATAAGGCACAGTGGTGGGAAAAACAGAAGATAACATTTTTGATCAGGGATCTCATATGATGTAATGAACTTTTAGGAAATTTAAATCATTAGGAGATTCAGTGAAGGCATCATATAGAGTTAAAATATAGTAAAGTGAAAGTCGCTCAGTCATGTTCAACTCTTTGCGACCCCATGACAGAACATTTTTAACCATGACCACAAAATGTGTAGGAATAAGGCACAGTGGTGGGAAAAACAGAAGATAACATTTTTGATCAGGGATCTCATATGATGTAATGAACTTTTAGGAAATTTAAATCATTAGGAGATTCAGTGAAGGCATCATATAGAGTTAAAATATAGTAAAGTGAAAGTCGCTCAGTCATGTTCAACTCTTTGCGACCCCATGGACTGTATAGTCCATGGAATTCTCCAGGCCAGAATACTGGAGTGGGTAGCCTTTCCCTTCTCCAGGGGATCTTCCCAATCCAGGGATCAAACCCAGGTCTCCCACATTGCAGGTGGATTCTTTACCAGCTGAGCCACAAGAGAAGCCCTCATATGGAGTTGATGCTGCTTAAATTGAACAGAAGCAAAGCTCCGGAGTCATTTCAGGAAATTATCATTAAGCCAATCTGATTTGAGCTCTAAGTTAAATATGGGTAAAACTGAGAAACAAAAGGTTTTCAATGAATTGGTTAGAAGTTGGAACTTTCTCCATGTATCTGATAATGTCATTCATACTCTCAGGAATAAAGATGAGTCTGGTTTGGGGTGATGGATTTTATCTCAGACAAGCCTTTCTGCCCTTAAAGTGAACTTTTTAGTAATCAGAGTTACCTCTACAAAAAATGAAATAAAATAAAAATGGCAATTAAGCTAAAAATAAACTCATCACTCATTTAGAAAGGGAAAGCATTTTTTCAGATATTGTAAAATAACAGTAAGAAAGCTTTTGAGTTCTGAAGTCAAACACTCCCAGATTCAAATCCAATGGAGTTAACAGCATGTAGCCCTTAAAGTGGCTGTAAGGCTTAAATAAGAAACTGCAGGTAAAATGTCTGGCACATAATAATGTCACATTAAATATTAGCTATTTTAGCAAAACTGACTGGGTTTCTTCTCTTACACTGCTAGTAATGGGATAGAACTGGTAGTACAGATTTTAAAGTCAATGAAATGGACGTAAAAAACATGAGAATGAAAACTTCTGGAGCCAGGGAACATACAGAGAATAAGAACGGTTTTAGAGAACATCCACATAAAATAATGAGGGGAGTCAAGAGAGCAGACAGAAACTGTGATACTGAAGTGGATGATCCATCACATACAGCAATGGCAACATAGACACAGACATGGGCAGGAGGACAAGATGGGAAGCTGCCCCAGATACACAGAAGCGAAACTCTCCAAAGCAGCCATGTAAAATACAGCCTGCAATTCAATTCGACTTTAATTAGTGACTCTTGAGAAGACAGTTTTGATAGAATGAATGAGGGAGAAGTTAGCTTGTAAGAGATAAGGGGAAAGGATATATAGGGAAATAGATAACAACTTCAGTTACAGAGCCACACTCAGGGTGTGTAGCCTTCTGAATGACCATGGTTAACAGTAATTGGGTGCTCACAACTTGACAGGCCCTGCTCTGAATGTTTCAAATCAAACTGATTCATTTAACCCTCGAAACAGTCCTCTGACACGAACAGAATTGTCATCTTCGTTTTATCAATGAGACAAAGGAGGCACAGGGAAATTGAGACATATGCACAATTTAACACAGCTCAAAGTGGCCAAATTGGCTTTGAATCAGGCAGTCTGGCTGCAGGGCCTGTGCTGTTCTAACGCTTACACAGCTTCTGAGCAAGAGTGGTGATTTGAACTTATGTCATATGGCTGAGCCTCTGCTTATCTGAATAGGCCCAAGTGTTTTTTCAAGGACCAATTTACATAAAGTACTATGAGAGAGACAGACCCTTAAGGCAGCTTGTAAGAGTGGAAGAGAAAACACAGGTATAATGTTATCATAATACCTGGCATCGAATAACTTCGATTGGAAAGAACTTTGGAAAAGGCACAGAAAATATCTCTAGTTCCACTAATTCAGAAAAGATCTATTTGAAGGTGATAGTAATTACACTGCATCAGGAGAAGAGGAAGCTTTGAGACGTTTCAGGAAATTATAAATAAACGGATGACTGGAGACTAAGATAAATAGGGAGATAAATGTGGAAAATTGAGAAATCTGTGATTGAAATGTGATCCTGGACAGTTTAAGGACTACTGCTGAAATGTTTAAGTTAGGGAATGGTATGAGGCAAGCTTTTATTTTATTTTTTTTAAATTAAAATAAAAAACAACAAAAGCAAACTTCTCTGCTAGAATATTTGCATTATACAGATTCCTAAGATGAAGTCCTAAGAGAAGGGCTGAGGTTATAAAACAGCTCTCATTCATGCTGTATTATTTGTTTTTTTTTGTTTTTTTTTTATTTTTTTATTTTTGTTTAATGCTTATTCCATTTCACAGTACTGTATTGGTTCTGCCATACATCGACATGAATCAGCCACAGGTGTAGACGATCTCCCCATGTTAAAGCCCCCTCCCACCTCCCTTCCCTACCCATCCCCCCGGTTCATCCCGTATACCAGCCCCAAGCATCCCGTATCCTGCATTGAACATAGACTGGTGCTTCATCTCACATATGACTGTATACATGTTTCGTTGTCATTCTCCCAGATCTTCCCACCCTCTCCCTCTCCCTCTGAAGCCAAAAGTCCGTTCTATACCTCTGTGTCTCTTATATTGTCTCACTTTCGAGGTCATCATTACTGTCTTCTAAATTCCATATATATGTGTCAGTACACTGTATTGGTGTTTTTCTTTCTGGCTTACTTCACTCTGTATAATCGGCTCCAGTTTCATCCATCTCATTAGAACTG
>SJYC01137368.1:0-24519 GCA_006408675.1 Madoqua kirkii
ATGTGGAGAAAAGGGAACCCTCTTACATTCTTGGTGAGAATGCAAACTAGTACAGCCACTATGGAAAACAGCGTGGAGATTCCTTTAAAAATTGCAAATAGGACTGCCTTATGACCCAGCAATCCCACTGTTGGGCATACACACCGAGGAAACCAGAATTGAAAGAGACACATGTACCCCAATGTTCATTGCAGCATTGTTTATAATTTCCAGGACATGGAAACAACCTAGATATCCATCAGCAGATGAATGGATAAGAAAGCTGTGGTACATATACACAATGGAGTATTACTCAGCCCTTAAAAAGAATAAATTTGAATCAGTTCTAATGAGATGGATGAAACTGGAGCCGATTATACAGAGTGAAGTAAGCCAGAAAGAAAAACACCAATACAGTATACTGACACATATATATGGAATTTAGAAAGATAGTAATGATGACCGTGTATGTGAGACAACAAAACATTTTTTAAAAAATAGCTTCAGATGAAGATCAATCTGATTTTTTCTGTGTCTGGCAGTGGGAAGAGGGCATTTCTTACAAGTAAAGGTGGATGGCCATCATGCAGGACATTTTTATAGAGCTTGTTCTTTATCTGCTCCTGTGAATAAGTCTGAAAATCATCATTCTAGACATGCTAGTAGCCAAAGTTGAATGCAAATGATAGGATGTTTTTTCATAACTGCATTCATTCATTCCCTCACTCATTCAATCACACATATCTTTACCAGGCATTTGTTCAGTGTCTCAAACTCAATTCTGGGCACTGGGAATACAGAGAATACTTCCCTTTCAGAGGTGCACACACAAGTCTAGAGATACATGGATGAGTCCAAACACAGTAATGTGATGTGTGCTCTGACAGATTTGTAGGGGTTGGTGCAGAAACACAGAAGCATAAGTGCTGAATTCAGTGTGGGAGGTTATGGCAGGTTCCTGAAGGAGGTCATGCTTTCAGTTCAGTTCAGTCGCTCATTCATGTCCAGCTCTTTGCGACCCCATGAATCACAGCACGCCAGGCCTCCCTGTCCATCACCAAATCCCGGAGTTCACTCAGACTCGCATCCATCGAGTCAGTGATGCTACCCAGCCATCTCATCCTCTGTTGTCCCCTTCTCCTCCTGCCTCCAATCCCTCCCAGCATCTGAGTCTTTTCCAATGAGTTAACTCTTTGCATGAAGTGGCCAAAGTACTGGAGTTTCAGCTTTAGCATCATTCCTCCCAAAGAAATCCCAGGGCTGATCTCTTTCAGAATGGACTGGTTGGATCTTCTTGCAGTCCAAGGGACTCTCAAGAGTCTTCTCCAACACCACAGTTCAAAAGCATCAATTCTTCAGCGCTCAGCTTTCTTCACAGTCCAACTCTCACACCCTGCTTTACCTGACTCTCAAAGGCTTAATAGAGAAGTATGTTAGGTGGGGGGCAAAGATGTGGGAGAGGATGGGTATTCTCTAGTAAGAGGGTGTTGTTTATACACGCAGGTGTGACATGCATAGTGTGTTCAGGGAACCAGAAGCTTGTCAAGAAGTGGTAAGAAAATGGGGAGGGAGGGACAGATTAGGAGTTTGGGATTAGCAGATGAAACTATTGTGTATACAATGGATAAACAATAAGATCCTACCATATAGCACAGGGGAGTATATTCAATATTCTCTAATAAGTTATAATGAAAAATAATATGAAAAAGGAAATATGAAAAAATTTCAAATTGTGATGCTGCGGAAGACTCTTTAGAGTCCCTTGGACAGCAAGGAGATCAAACCAGTCAATCCTAAAGGAAATCAACACTAAATATTCATTAGAAGGGCTGATACAGAAGCTGAACTCCAATACTTTGGCCACCCAATGCAATGAGCCAACTCACTGGAAAAGACCCTAATCCTGGGAAAGATTGAGTGTAGGAGAAAGAGTCAATAGAGGACAAGATGATTGGATGGCATCATCGACTCCATGGACATGAGTTTAAGCAAACTCCAGGAGATAGTGAAGGACAGGGAAGACTGGCATGTTGCAGCCCATGGGGTTGCAACTGAGCAAATGAACAACTACATATATAACTGAATCACTTTGCTGGACAGCAGGAATTAACACAATATTGTAAATCAACTATACTTCAACAATTTTTTTCAATTTTTTTAAAAAAGAAAATGAATTAGGAAGGAGATGATTTGATAAAGATGATGTCAAGCCAAGGGGCAGAAATTTAGGAAGATTTCCACGGATAAATGGGTGATATTGTGTCCAAACATGGAAAGACATAGTCCATACACTCTTAGAGCCTGGGGCTTACTCTGAGCTTCCCCACAGAACTGTCTGGATTCCCTTTTGCATGTGGTTGTATAAAATAGGTCAACTCAAATGGTACTTTTCTGCAGTCATCAATTTTTCACCCCTTTGTTCTAATAGTTTATTTATTTATTTTTTAAAGACAGTCATTTCACTAGTGCTTCTGCCTTGTCTGATTGTGACAACTGTCTCTTTTCCCTGGGGTACTCGCCAGAAGCCTTAGCTCTTGTTTGCTGTCCCAGGAAACAGAGGTGCCTCCAGTGTACCAGGGAACACGGAGGCGCTAAACAACCACCACCTTATGCTCTTGATTGTGCAAAGTGGTTAACATTCTTAGAATGGAGATGAGGGAGGGCTGGGCCACCTTGCTTAAGGTCACATCACTAGGAACTGGCATGGATATCATTCAACTCCAAACCTGATGCTCGCCCTATTACACTGGAGTGGAGCTGGTTGCAAATCAGCTGGCAGTCCACTGAGCCTGTGGTTTTGGCTGGTGTGAAGACATTGAAGGAAGGTTTGTATTAAGATGCTCTGTGATTTTGGCACAAGAGCTGTGGAAGCATATGGGCCCCTGGAGAGGTTAGCAATATGAGCAAGAAATAGCAGGATGAGATTCAACTGGAAAAATGCTAACGAATACATCTGGAGACAAACAAGCGGAAACACACACGGTTAATGGGAAGCAGAGCAGCAGGGACCACAAGGGCTTGGAGAAAGTGGACACTTCATCATAAAGACATTGCCAAGAGGAGATGGGAGCAGACGTGCAGGAATCACTTGGGCTGTGAACAAAAAAGACTTAATCTAACCTAGGTGAAAGAGAGAGAAAAAAAAACCCTTTTGCCTGTCTGATGTTTTGGATCTGCAATGCCATTTTCACTTTGGGTCTCTGTATTTTTAAACAGAGCTCTGCTAATGCTGGGGAATTCAGAGAGAGAGAATCACACATATAATTTAATACCAGAGAGGATGAACTCAAGAGGAACAAACAAACAAGAAAATAAGATCTTCTTGCATCTCTACAATTCTGGGAAAAAAAGTGACTGTAAAAATAGCTAAAATTAGAATGTGCAAGTATGAAGGTTAACATGGCTCTTATCAGTACAACTTTGGGCCTTGTGTATCCTCCATTATTTGATCTTCTGCAAAAGATAACTTGGAAACTGTCTCCTACAATGTGGGCACTCCATGCTTGAAGTCTGGCCAATGGAAGTCAACCCCATGGAAGTCAACCCCATGGAAGCTGATTTCACACCAGACTCATTAGAGGGCAGGTTCTCAGGACCTCAGAAAGCAGCCTGTTGCCTTTCCGATCATCTCTTAAACATATTTAATGATTACTCACAAATGATGTCCATGGATGCAGCTTCATCTCTAGACGTGATTCAATAAACCTTGGTTCCTAAGCTACACCCATGTGGCAGGGAATGACACCACTTCCCAGATTTTACTCTGTTTTTTCTCCTTCTGTCAAAGAACACTGGGTAGATTGGAAATGACCTCAGTGTGCTGTCTCAGTAATTCCTCAACCAAATGTTGCTTTTCAATAACCATCCATCTTAGAAACTGTCTTTCCCATTATCTTTATCCTAACTGCTTGAAACAGATGGCACTTTATACCTTAAATTCATGTCCAAGTCATTTCAACCACTACTGCCCTGCGATTTGGGACTCTAGTCCTGAGAGGGGAAAAAGGAAAGCAAGCACATTCACATTATAAAGTGTGAAAAAAATACCTTTAATTTTGTAGGGGAACAGAAGGTACCAGTGATTTTTGTGTGTCATGTTATGGGCCTCTAAGAAATAAAGGGTCATGTTCTTGGTGAATAGTCCCTATATAAACCCTATGTTGTCAATTCAGTCTTGTCTGACTCTTTGTGACCCTATAGACGGTAACCCACCAGTGTCTTCTGTCCAGGGATTCTCCAGGCAAGGATACTAGAGTAGGTTGCCATTTCCTCCTCCAGGGGATCTTCCTGACCCAGGGATCAAACCACCTCTTATGTCTCCTGCATTGGCAGGAGGGTTCTTTACCACTAACATCACCACTCTATGAGTGAAGTGAAGTGAAGTGAGGTCGCTCAGTCATGTCCAACTCTTTGCGACCCCATGGACTGTAGCCCACCAGGATCCTCGGTCCATGGGATTTTCCAGGCATGAATACTGGAGTGGGTTGCCATTTCCTTCTCCAGTCTATGAGTACTGTGCTATTATAAATTACAAGTCTCCGGAATGGAAATCTGATACACATATTTACCTTAGATGTGACAAAACAAGCATTGAGCTGCCATCCTATCATAAGCTTTAGTGTCTTTCCATTCATTTAAGATTCTGAAAGTCAAGATTCACCCTTTCAATATAAGAAGTGCTTCAGAAATGTTCCCCAAATATATGGATGGGAGAGATCAATGGTGGAGCAGAGTCAGGACTTGGTTAGTTTTGGTGAAGTGGGAAGGCCCAAGTTTGGACCTTAAAATCAGACAGATCACCTTCAGATCTTGCCCTCACCACCTAAAAATTGTATGCTTTCAGAATAGTAACTTCAATTGTATGTCCTTGATTTCCTGGTTGTTTGCTGTTATTGTTGTTAAGGGACAATTTTAACTAACTCACAAGAAAAAACAAAAACAAAACCAAAACATGCCTGATGACACACACGATTCCTGGAGTATAACAGAGGTTTACCTAAAATGTTTTTGCACCTTTTATTCCTGATTTAAGGGTCACCAGTGACATTTTTCTGCCCAATAGCTCACTTACTCCCTTCTTCTCTGTGGACCAAAGCTCCAAGGAAGCTTTCTTGGCAAAGCTCCCCTCTCTGCCTCTCTCCACGCTCAAGGCTCTTTCAGCACTCAGTGTCTACAGAACTCATCTAGACACTAAGTATATTTAGCTGGTCACATCCTCTTTCTTATTTAATAGTTACTTCACAGGATTTCACTGGTGGCTCAGATGGTAAAGCGTCTGCCTACAATGTGGGAGACCAGGGTTCAATCCCTGGGTTAGGAAGATCTTCTGGAGAAGGAAATGGCAACCTGCTCCAGTATTCTTGCCTGGAAAATCCCATGGACAAAAGAATCTGGTAGGCTACAGTCCATGGGGTTGCAAAAAGTGGGACACAACTGAACGATTTCACTTCAGTTCATAGATTACATGTATCAGTTACATGTCCCCAAGTTGAAAACTTGAAAGCAGGAGTTGCAACAAGCTTTGCCCTAATCCAATGCCAACTTCTTAGGAGATAAAATTGAATAAGCATTAGATGAACACAGTATCTTCACCCTTAAATGTTTTGAACCAGAGATCCTTCATTTATAAAGGATAAAAGAGAATCTTATCTACATTTTAGGTGGGTTATAAGGATGAAATGAGATAACATATGTGAAACGTTGTATAATTCTTAAAGATTTCACAAATTTATATTTCTTCCCTTATGGTTTTTTATCCTTCAACTATAATTTCAAGTATGAAAAGATGGTTTCAGACTTGACTTTGGAGAAACAAGCCCAGAAATTGTGATTAGGTCGGCAACATCAGATCCAGTACTAATATCTGGCTCCCCTGTGTCCAAACACCTTCTTGCTACTGTCTATGATTATAGTGACCATAATATTTAATTTAAAAATATAGGATGTGGGATTTTTTAAGAAGTGTCAGCACAATAGGATATATATATTTATTCCTTCTCTCTTTATAGCATACAATGCATATGTCTAATAATGTATATTATATTTTATTTTATTGAAAGATCCATGAAGGCCTCTCATATATGGCCCTGATGCAGCATTTATGAAAACACACACACAAACACTACCAAGTTGAAACAGCACTAGAATCTTGAAATTTCTTAATGCTCTGCCAAAATCCTGGAGGAATTCCTACTAACCAAAGCACAGGTGAAATTTTCAGCAAATAGAAAAATGACTAGAAAGGGCAGATGTTGAGACATGGGAAATTGCTGAATTTTCTGTAATTTCTGCGTGATGGCAAGAGAATGATTGTAGAATGCATCTAATTATTTAGAAATAGATGCTCTTCTGTACCATCAGTTGATCAAACAATGAAAGAAAGATATAATTTTAAGTAAAGCCCAAGAATGGGAATAAAACAGACCTAGATTTGCAGGCCAACCCTGTTATGTAGTAGTGGCAAGGCTATGATAACTTCTTAGTTCTAAAATTCAGGGTTTTTTATTCATATAAGTGATGTATAACACTGTATATGTTTAAGAGGTTGTCTTGATACAGCTACATATTGTAATACTGAATACACCTACAACATTAACACCTCTATCACATCACATAAGTATCATTTATTCTTTGTGGTAAGTATATTTAAGACTTTATCAACTTTGAAGTATATAATAAATGAGGGCAGTATTAGTGATTCCTTTATATAGCCCCTATGAAACCATATGTAAAGTTCCTAGTATGGTGAGCAGAACCATACTTTCCTTATTCTTTCCTTATTAGAGGAAGAATAAAGAGAAAACAATAAGAGCCTTAACAATACCAAGAAATCCAGCCAATAAAAGAAGCAGCAATTGAGATACAAATGAAAATAATAACTTTTCTGATTTTAACAAAATTTTTCACCAACATGCTTATATTACCTATGCAAATAAAATAGACCATATTTCAAAATTAAATAACTGCCCAGGGGGAAAAATTGTGAAAAACACTTAGCGAACAAGGCTTATACTGCTCAAAAGCTTTGAGAATTTGAGGCAGAGTGGAGAAAGAAAAAAATCATGTTTAATTGAGATTATATCCTAAGCACCTTGCGTAGACTCTGACACACATTTGCTGAACTGAAGGGAAGTGGAAAATCAGGATTATCTTGGTAACTTCAGGACACAGGGAGACTGGTGTGATCCGGTTAGTTCCAGACCAGCTCCTGAACCAGTTTTCTTTCTCCAGGCTATAACTCCTTGCCTTCCTCGGCATCTACACCTTACAGACCAAGGTCCTTCTTCACCCACTGAGCAGCATCATTCCCAGGCTCCCTTCACCAGACCTGCTCTGTGGGTTTGTCTTTCCCACCCCACATCTGGACAAGTAGATTTTAATAAGCAAGCTTTTTCAGACTGGAATCTTCTACTGCTGATTCTGTACTTTTGACATTCTGGGTTAGCTAAAATAAAATAATAAAATTCCAGAAAGCTTAATTATTTAAAAGAAGTCCTTTAGCTGGAAACTTATAATAACATGTATTTCCCATTATAACTGACAAAGCAACTAAAAGTTGTGAGAATGTCACAGTGTTTCTGATGAGATAAACCTTTATTCTTAGGGACATAATTAACTTCTCTGAGAAGGCACACTAAGTCTAAACTTCAAGGACATTTATTTTTTAAAACTTCTGAAGGTCTGATCTTCTACACTGTCAATTCAAGCAGTGCATTTGACCTTCTGTTAAAATATGTGAATCTCCCCCTCCTATACAAGAATTTTTGATTCCAGTGGTTGTTTCACCTATCCTTGAAAAGCTGTGGGTTCTTTAAAGCTGATATGCTCTGGCTACAAGAGCCCAGAGGACTAATCCCCCAAAGGATTTCCTTAACACTTGAATCTGCGAGAAGGGTGACGTTTTCAGGTTATTAGTAAGGTTCCGCCATCAAGTTGACTCATTAACGCCTCTGATCCAAGGCTCTTTACGAAGCTTCCTGGGTACCTTGGGGGAGCTGTAGCAGTTTAACTACTGAGCTGGCCAAAAAGTCCATTCAAGTTTTTGTAGGATATTATAGAAAACCCTCAAATGAACTTTTGACCAGCCCCCATTTTTTTTTTAATATGTTTGGAGGGCACAGAAGATCAGACTCTACTCTTAGGCTCTTATTCCTGATGTCGAGACTGCTTTTTTTATAATTTAAAAAAAAAAAACATATCTTACAGCTGAGTTTACATTAAAGAAGAACTATGAGGATAAGGGTTTCAAGGTGATAGATCATTCAATAATTATGGCAGCCAAAGCTACTAGTGACCCAGTCCCCCAACAAGCCTGTGGATAGACTACTGGTTTTACGTAATGACACTGAATTCTGGAAAGAAAAAGAAAAAAACACAGTTATCAACAGAGGATTATTGTGGCATTCCTCTGCTTAGCAACAAAAGCATTGAAGGAATCAGTCAAGAAAGACATAAAGGATATAAAATACATGCCTCCCAACTGCAGCTGTAGATGCCAGGAGCTCTGAAACAAGGCTACTCTTCATGTGGATTAAAGTCCACCAAGAACATAAGCAAACGAACCACCTGTATTCAGTTGAGAGCTGGAATTTTGTACTTCTGATGTTGCCATGATTCATCCCTTTTTGCTTTAGCTCTGCCACCCCTTTTATATATGAAGTATAACAATTCGAACTAATAATTTTTTATGTTCACAGCTTCAGAATGCTTTCCTGTTTCTAAGTTTGAGAGATAGTTCAATTTTAAACAAGCAGAATATAAGTTAAACTTTACATCTTTTAATAAGGGACCCTTGAGTTTTCTTTTTCTCACAAGGTACTATAGATTCTTTCAGTCAGGTACAGAAATTATGGGAATACCCTTGGTTCAAGAAGTTTAAAATCTAGGCAATATTTTTATGGATTAGAGACCCAAACTCATTGAAAATAAATCCACTGAGCTCAGAGTTCCTTGAAAGAAATTTGAGGATGTCTCTGTGTTTTCCAGGGTAGCCTGAGTCCCCTCTAGAGACCACTGTTGAAGCCTCTATATATTTATGCACCCATAGAGCCCTAATAGAGGCTGCACAATAGTGTAGAATCTGAAACAATACTAAGTCTAGCCTTCACTTTGACTTTCAGACATGGCACATGACCTGGATGCACATGGGGATTCTGTGGGCTCTGATCACTTGCTCTATCACTGAGATTGTCCTGTAAGTCCTGACATCCATGCGAGAATTGATCTTGCTCTCCTGTGGATTTTAGCTGAGGTGGATAAGCAAAAACCTGGCAATCACTGGGACAGACTGAAAGAGACTGGGCACACCAGTGTGTGCCACTGCTTATGGATTGTAATAAAAACGGCAATATATTCTGCATTTTACATTGCAGTATACCCTATTCAGGAAGATATTTGCTATTGGTGAAAGCTACATAGGTTTTTCAATGTCAAAACGGTTTATATTACTTCAAATTGTCAATTCCCGTTTCTTCAGGCACCAAAATAATAATAATCCTCAACTTCCTGTTGAAAATGCAACCTCTGCTTATAGTACCATTCATACCAATTCTGAAAATATAGCCAGATCTGAAATTAGTCACCAGACCTATTGCTTCCTATACTTGAAGTTACTGTTTCTAAATTCTATGGCTTCATCTCTCCTTATTACAAGTATAAGACATTAGCTAACTGAAATGTGCTACGCATTCTGGTCAACTGGCAAAAGGAGTTATTAAGAAGTCAAAGATTATCATGAGATCTTAAAATAGCAACCATTCGAACATTGGCATCTGGAAGTAAACTAAGGTAAATGGAAGAAGAAATGAGGACCTTAAATATTTAAAACCACAATTTTAAGAACAGGTGATCCCTGGTGGGGAGTGGTGCTGGGAGGAGCCAGAAGAGGATTCATGACTTGGTGGATGCAAAGAGTCTTCCTGGAACCAGAAACTGTATCTGAAGTATTACCAGGACATCCTAGTGCATTACTCAGGGAGTAAGGAGGTTGTGTGAGTTGAGAGTGTTCACAGTGGGGTGATGGCAATATGACGGGGTGGAAGGAAGAGTGCAATTAAAGAGAAAGAGGATACTTATTAAGTATACACAAACATGTTGAAAATATTCATGGTATATGGGTAACAGTGTAAGAACGGATTGAATCCCAAATATATAAAGGACTCTGACAACTCCATAATAAGGCAATGCTTTTTGTTTAAATTAAGATTGGAAGAGACAGGTTAACAAACAGCTGAAAAATACATGAATGGCTAATAAATATAGGGAAATATCTCAACACTATAATCCATCAGGCAAATGCTAATTAACACTGCATTGAGATATCACTTCATATCCAATGTCTCAATGTGATGATTTCTAATACTAAGTGTCAGCAAGGATGTGGACTCTGGCACCGGAATCTTCAGTCATTGCTTGTGGGAATGTAAAATGCTACAGTTGTATTAGAAAACAGCAAGCATTTTTAAAAAATCAACTTTACAATGTACACACTATATGACTTAACTATTTCATCTGTAAGTATTTACCCAAAAGAAATCAAATTTCCACCAAGAAAAAGACTTCCACATGGATGTTCATAACAACTTTATCATAACAGCCCCAAAGCAGAAAACTCAAATGTCCACTGATAGAAAAATGGATAAACAATTTGAGATATTGACTATCTGTACCATGGAAAGCTATTCAGCAATAAAAATGAGACATATTATTCTTGAATCTCATAGACATTATATTGAGCCAAATCATCAGATATAAAAAGCATGTACTCTCATATTGTAATTTAGGTGAAGTTCTAGACTAGGCAAAACCATTTTACTCAATAGACATCAGATGGCTAATGGTTTGGAATGAGGAGTTTTGGGATTAAATACAGGTGGCATGAAGACATTTTGGGAACTATGAAAATGTTTTATCTAGAGGGTAGTTGTTGAATGGTTGAGTTTATTTGCCAAAACTCATTGAAATGTACACCTAAAATACGTATATTTTATTGTATGTAAATGATACCTCAAAGTTATTTTTTAAACAGAAAAGCAAACCAAAAAATACTGTCATATATTTCATGAAGTGAAGTAAAGTCGCTCAGTTGTGTCCAAATCTTTGCAACCCCATGGTCTGTAGCCTACCAGGCTCCTCCCTCCATGGGATTCTCCAGGCAAGATTACTGGAGTGGGTTGTCATTTCCATAGGACACCATAAATAAAACAAGTAAACATTTAAAGCCAAAGACAAAAGAAGGGGATTAGAAGTAGAAGAGATGCAGAGCAACACCTCAAGTATAGGGTCGGTATGTGTGGTTGACTTTTCTGTGCTCTCTACACCATGTGTGAGCAATCAGGATAGGTATGAAGAGACAAGTCCAGACAGGTACAATATCCCCTTGTATGTGCAACTAGCAGCTTAGAAATTTTCTAAACTGGACTAGGTTCAAACCCTGGCTATGACCGTCTGAGCTGTACAATTATAAGACAAATGATTTTAAACTCAAGGAGTCTCTATTTTCTCAATTGTGAAATGAGAATGATATTGGTTCTTTGGGTATTATAAGGATTATACTAAGAGAAGATATGCAAATTACTTATGTAACTCACTACACTTAAATGTTACTTTTATCTGTATACCCAACCTACTGATGGAGCAGAAAGAAGCCCAGACTGAGATGGTCAAGAGCTCCATGGACCCAACAGAGACTGAAAGGCCATAAGGCAGCCTCGGACCACTGACCTCACTCTTGTTTTCTTTGATCTGTCCAATGATTGCAAGACAATTAGACACAAAGACATGATGTTATTAGAATATATATATATATAGCTTACCAGTGTCCCACAAAAGAAAAATGCCAACACATGATAGAACAATTAATATTAAGCTCAACTTTATCTAACTGAAAACAATAAATTCAGATGTAAACATCATCAGATGAGGCATTCTAAAAATAACGACAAATTTATCTGTCATCTACCAATGACTGGAAAATTCTTAGAACCTATTTCACAATACTATGGACACCCGTTTGCAGTCTTCAGGCCTCTGGTTCCCCAGAATATTTTATGGTGCACACATTATAGGTCCAAGGTAAAGCTTCTGGAATACCTCCTTTAAATTTTTATTTATTTGGCTTAGTTGTATCATGCAGGATCTTTCATTGGTATCACGGGCTCAGTAGTAGTGGTACACAGGCTTAGTTTCCCCATGGCATGTGGGATCTTAGTTCCCCGACCAGGGATCAATCCTTTGTCCCCTGCATTGCAAGCTGGATTCTTAATCACTGGACCACCAGGGAAGGTCCCTATCTATATTACCTCCTTTTAAGACTCTTAGAGTTACAACAAATGTATATCTTCTTTCCTCTGAGTGTTCAGCATTAGTTGTAGCTATTTACCTCATAGCAGTTTAGTCATCACCAAAGTAAGCAAACACATGAAAAGATGCTCAACATCACTCATTATCAGAGAAATGCAAATCAAGACCACAATGAGGTACCACTTCACACCAGTCAGAATGGCTGCGATCCAAAAATCTACAAGCAATAAATGCTGGAGAGGATGTGGAGAAAAGGGAACCCTGTTACACTGTTGGTGGGAATGCAAACTAGTACAGCCATTATGGAAAACAGTGTGGAGATTCCTTAAAGAATTGCAAATAGAGCTGCCTTACGACCCAGCAATCCCACTGCTGGGCATACACACTAAGGAAACTCGAATTGAAAGAGACACGTGTACCCCAATGTTCATTGCAGCACTGTTTATAATCGCCAGGACATGGAAACAACCCAGATGTCCATCAGCAGATGAATGGATAAGAAAGCTATGGTACATATACACAATGGAGTATTACTCAGCCCTCAAAAAGATAAGTTTGACGCAGTTCTAATGAGATGGATGAAACTGGAGCCGATTATACAGAGTGAAGTAAGCCAGAAAGAAAAACACCAGTACAGTATACTGACACATATATATGGAATTTAGAAGACAGTAATGATGACCTCGAAAGTGAGACAATATAAGAGACACAGAGGTATAGAACGGACTTTTGGCTTCAGAGGGAGAGGGAGAGGGTGGGAAGATCTGGGAGAACGACAACGAAACATGTATACAATCATATGGGAGATGAAGCACCAATCTATGTTAAATACAAGACTGAGGTTTTAATGAGAGAAAAATGTGTCAAAACACTCTGCACTGTGCCCAGCACAGGGCAAGCCCTCCATAAACAGCAGCTGGTACTAAAATGACTTGTTCTGACTCATCTGAAGTCTGATCCACCGTCACCTCCTCCCCGTCACCACTAAAACAGCAACCCACTCCCACCCTCTGGCTCTATTTGTCTTCCTGGCACTCGTTATTGTCAAAAACATTCATTTGGGGCTTTTTGGTTTTTAAACTTCATTTGTTTTTACTTGGCTGAGCCAGGGCTTAGCCGCAGAGCAAGGGATTTTCTATCTTCCTCGCGGCATGCAGGGTTTTTGGTCACAGCACTTGGGATCTTTAGCTGTGGCGAGTGGGATCTAGTTCCCTGACTGGGGACTGACCCTGGGCCCCCTGCACTGGGAGCACGGAGTCTTAGGTCCCTTTACGTATTAAGTCGTGCGTCTTTTTGCTGTCTGTCCTCTAGGGCTGTGCTGTCCAACGGTAGCCACCAGCCGCATGTGGCAAACAATTAAATTGCAATTAACATGACACAAAATTTAAAAATTCAACTCCTCAGCTGCTGGGTCATCCACCCTCCAAGGTGGTCCCCAACGGCCCCTGCCTCTTGGTATTTATGCCCTCGGGTGTACTCCCGTCCTGCTCTCCTATGAAACCAGGTCATAACAGACACTTCTTCCCTGTTCTCTCCTGGATCACCTGCTCTGAAGGTAAACCAGCTGCTGTGCTGTGAGGACACTCGTGCAGGCCTAGGGAAGAGGCCAGCGTGGTGAGGAACTGAGGCCTCCTGGCAACAGCCGTGTGAAGGCATCATTTTGGAAGCGAAACTGTCAACCTCAGTTGAGCCCTCGGATGAGACTGCAGCCCTGCCCAGCATCTTGACTGGGACCTCCTAAGAGACCCCAAGGCAGAACTTCCCAGCTAAGCTGTTCCTGAATTCCTCACCTTCAGAAACTGTGAGATAATAATAAACATTCATTGTTTTAATCTGTCAAGTTTGGGGATACTCAGTTACAGTGTGACAGGTAACTAACACAGCGGTACCTGTCACGTTTCAATTGCTCAAACGCCATGTGTAGCGACAGTGCAGAGAGCATCAGAGGATGCTTCCACCCCTGCGGAAGGGTCTATCAAACAGCACCACTTCAGAAACTCAAGGATTCTCCCTCCAAAGCTCCTGAGAAGACTGACTGGTTCCCAGCAGACTTTCTGTAATTTTTGGTTGAATGAAAGACAGACTAAATAAACACAGCCTAGGAGATGAGAGCCTGCAAGATGACTTCAGCCTGACTCCCTGGAGTCAGGGGACTGAGAAGAAAAGACCAGCACCGCCAGCTGAGTGATCATGTGCAGGGCAAGTGCTAAATGCCTCGTGCACAACCTCCAGTTTTCCCATTTTACATGATGGGCAGAGTCACCCACCCAAGGTCATGGAGCCCCCTGGATTAGAACCCAAGGCTGTGGGGCTCAAAGCTTGGACTCTCACTCTTAAGTCATGGCGCAGGAGCCTCTGTTAGCTTCTGGGGGCTCCCGCACCAAGCCTGCTTCTGGCTGAAGATGCTCAGCATGGCATGGACCAGGACGGGTACAGACCACCAGATGTGGCCTAGGTAGGTTCCACAGGCAGCATCAGAGAAACAGAGGAGAAGGAAGAGCAAGCAGCAGCTTCAGGTGAGCCCACCAGCAACCAATCTGCTCCACAAGCACAGTGAGGTGGGGCAGGTGGCTCTGACCAAGGACAACGATCGTAACTCTGACCCCTTATGTGCCGGCCGCTGCTCAAAGCACTCCTGGTGTATGAGCTCAATGAGGATGTGCGAGCAGGTGAAGACGCGAGGACAACACTAACCCCCCGCAGAAGACCTCCACCAGTTTACGAAACTGTGGCCTGCTTCCATCTCTAACACCTACTGAACCCCTTTTCAAATTAAGCAGAGGCTGTCTCTGGGCATTGTTGTCCGGCTCCAAGAAGGAAAGCTCCGTAAAGACGGAAAGAATAAGACGTCTAGGTCTCAGTGCTGCTACTGGCTCACCAAAGTGCCAGCAACTCGCGACTGCCTCTGCCTTGGCTCACTGATACCAGCAAGGACAAGGAGGCTTTGCTTGCTTCTCTGGCCCGTGTTCCTTCTGTGGTCATGAATGTGTATTATGTGTCTACTCTGGGGACTGGCGCCATCCCAGTTCACCAGGAGAAAGGGCATCAAAGCTGGCACGTGGGGCACCCCCTTGATCAGGAAGGGGCCCCAGGGGTGAGAGGGGTCGGGTCGGGGAGGATGTTAAAGGGCTGTGAGACGCCTTCTGTGGCACTGGCATCAGGGCTAAAGGGGCACATTCAGATCCAAGGGAAGGGGTGGGGGTGCGGAGGTGGACACTCACTTGGTGGCTCGTTCCGAGATCCTCACTTCCAGCTTGTGGCCATCCACGACGTGACCCTGCGAAAGGAGACAACACAGCCTGTCCTTCTGTCTTACAAACATGAGCCCGTAGTCCCGTCCTTTGCTGGAGCAGGCTTTGGCTGAGCGAGGGGAATCGCAACGCCAGGGGGTATTGACTGTTTTAGGGCAGAGAAGCCTGCTGGGGTCAAGGACTGAGAAGGGTTTCTCCCGGCAGTGGCTCCTGCCGAGCGTGGCATCAGCTGCTGGTGATGGAGACCCAGCCCCCGAGTCTCTGTAGCCAAGAACCACCTTGACCTTTAAGCCATTCGAGGGGCACAGTATTTTCCATTGTTTATAAGCATTTTCAGGCCAAGTAAGCCCCTTCGGTCTGGCTTCCAGAGAGAGAGTTTGGTTTGAATTGTAGGCTCTTGGAAAAAAAAAAAAGAATTCTAAATCACAGCGGAGATGCCTTTAAAGCGAGGCTCTAACATGGGTCCCTTAGGCAAAACTGGTGTATTAGCAAAATTACCCTTGAAAATCCTTTAAATCTCCCATAAAATACAGCACACACAGCCTTGTAGAAATGGTTCTGGGTGGCAGCACGCCCATATGGAGCACACAGCAAGGCACCGAACGTAACTCTGCCGTGTGTGGGGGAAACCTGAGACTCCTGGATTACGTGGACGAGAAAAGACGGATCGCTGGGCGTGCACAGCTGAAATCCACTTAGGGTACATGGCATCTAACGACACAGCTGGATTTCCAGTGTCTCTTGAGAAAACCACAAGCAAAACAAAAAACCAGAGAAGATGTGGTATGGCTGGGGCCCACCTGCCCGTGAGGCAATAACTGGCTGAGGCCAAGACATGGTCCCTTGGGATGGGTGGGGGGGCACCTCAATTCTGCTCTAGGTGATGCCAGCCCCTGGGCTAGTTTACACAGCCACCCTGGCCTCGTGGGCACCTGAGGTGGAGAGCAGAGAAGCAGAGGCCACCCCCGCCCCAACCCCCACCGAAACCCTATTCAGCTCTTTTGGGAGTCACCTTGGGCCAAGGAGAGTCATCAAAATTCTACAAAAATGTCTACAAAAACAATCAAATGGGCTAGGCACCCAGTTCTGTTTCCTTTAACCCCAAAGGCCTTTCTCTTGACCAGCAAGCTCTACTGGGACAGACTCAGTTGCCTAGAGGGTCCCTATGATGAAGTCCGGCTCTCTAGAGCGGTGGCCCTGTATGGGTGCCCTTACCTCCCAGAATCCAGCCAGCACACATCTCAGAACGAGCAGCTGGGAGGGGGCCACCCTGGCTTGTAACTTCGCCCTAGTCAGCTCCATCTCATACTGCCTGCCCAGCCTAGACAGACACGGTCTGTTTCAAAAACTGATTTAAAAGGGATCCTGGACCCCTGTGGGGCCCTTCCATGCTCCTTGCATTTAGAGGCCTATTCAAAAGGCACAAGCATGAGCACCCAGTCTGTCTGCAGTGGCCCCCAATCCTGGCCACCATCCCACACAGCAGGAGAGATAGCAGGTGACAGCGGGAAGCAAGGGGGCCTCCAGGAAGCAGGCTCACAGGAAAACACAATGCCTTGCCCCCTTCCTGCCAGCGAACCAGAGCCCTTCTCACGGCCTGGTCTTGGTGTTGCTTCTTCAGAGGTCTGCTTCACGGGTCTCCCCGAGGCCTGGCACAAACCAGGCTCTTCCTGATCGAGAGTGAATGAGAGCAGGCAGGGACTGGGGGAGCCGAGGAGGCTGCAGAGCCTTGGGCCGCTGTCGCCTAGGGCCTTGGAAGATGTGGACTTGCCTGCATTCCTGCTCCATCTCAGAGGCTGGACAGGACACCCGCCCCGCCCCGCGCCTGCCTAGTGCTGCCTCAGGGGGACCTCAGGCGAGACCCCCGCTTACCTGGAGCTGCTTTAGAGCTTTCTGTGCCTGCTCCGGCTTCCTGTATTCCACAAACCCAAATCCCATGGACAGCAGTGCTCCTGAAAGAGAGAGTTGGGAGTCACACCAGGGCACCGGGTGGGGAGGAAAACAGAGCTGGGACGGCCCAAGTTCAAGGGCTCCCAAGGGCCCTCTGGACGTCCCCTCAACCCTCTGATTTCTTCACGCCCCTCTTGGTTCCCAGAAAGACCCCAGCCCCTGGTATGCCATTTATTACTGGTCTGGAAGAATCAGCCAACGCGGTTACAGAGCCGCCACCTGAGGCCTGGCAGACTATTAATTAACAGATGATAGACACAATAATTAACTCTGTGATAGAATCCCGTCTTCCAGAGTGAGGAGTGACCGCCTTTGGGCCAAGCAGCAAAAAACTCCACCCGGGCAGTCCCCTGTTCCATGCATAACGCACAGAGCGGACACATGCAAGAGTCAAGGGTGCCAGGGGCTTACTCTCCAAAGAGCTCTTGACCATCCAGGGGCCTCCGGTTCCCAGGTTTCAAACATCAGCTTGGGACATGGAGGATGACTGTGTTATGAGACCTTCTCTGGCTCCCTCCTGCTGGGGCGTGAGCAGCAAGAGTTCAGAGAGCCAGGGACAGTGCAACCATTTATAGGGAGCTGGGCTTCCTATACGTAAACGTGTGTAACAGCGGGGACGTACGAATAAGCCATCTCTTGACATCTCGCCCTTTTGACACAAAATGGGATGCCAGTTACTGACTGTATTCTGTATTCTTTTTCACAGCTGCACTCCAAGAGGGCTGGCTCAAGGCTGATGGGCTCAAAGGAGGTTCCAAGGTGTATCATTACTGACTCAGTGGTCCTCACCTCTGCATCTCTTTTTTGCGAGGCTGCACCTCTACCACATGCCCGTGTCTGCACTTCCGTTCACAACCACGTGTTGTCACAACAGGGGTGCCCAAGGCAGGAAGGCATTCCACAAAGAGCCCAGATGTGTGTGGCTCTCTGGGCAACGCCAGGGAGGCTCAGACGGAACTGCTGGCTAACGGGCCGCATCGTCCCGTGGGGACTTCCAGTATTTGTGTGTCGTAGGATCTGTGCGAGCTCTGTTCTCAGGGTCAAGGGTGTGGGTGGTGGGTGAGGGGTGGCTATTTAAAAAGTGCATCAAGACGGTGCAAAAGGCAAATACACGAAGTCAAGTTTGTCACTGAGTCACTGACGCCATGCAGACCCATTCTGCCCTTCTCCTGCCCTGGGAGGCTGATGGCCACAGTCAGCACAACCTGGGCTCCCTGGCCTTCTGGCTTCCTGCTGGGTTTAGCCAACGGGAAGCCCTGATTTGAGATGGGCGGGTGGAGGAGCGAGCGTCGAGGGCCCTGGGTCTTCCCAGGCACTCTGCAGCCTCCTTGCTCTGGTGCGTTCTGGCAGCTCCAGCGTCCGATCCACACCCTCGCTCTGCCGGTGGCTCTTCTTCTTTTCTGAGTGTTTTTTTATTCGGCCGCATGCAGGATCTTTAGTTGCAGCATGCAGGATCTCGTTCCCTGACCAGGGTCAAGCCCTGGACCCCTGCGCTGGAAGCATGGAATCTCAGCCCCCTGCCTGCCCTCCATCCCCAGGGAAGTCCCTGGGGGCCCCCCTTCTACGGCTCTGGTCACACGACTCCTTCCCCCACAGCCTCTGGGCTCAGCAGGGGAGGGGTGCTCTCTCACAGGAGCCACTGCCTCGGCATCCCCTGTGGGTCTCAGCCCAGCCCACGCCCAGGCACTCGGCTCCTTCATTACAGCTGCCCCCTTGATGACCCCAGCTCAGCCAGCTTTCCGGTTGCTCTGGAGCCCCTCGCTGATGACAGACACTGATGGATGAGCCCAGAGAGCAGGTCTCTCAGAGCCTCTTGAAAGACAGTGCAGATTTTGAGAGCTTCTCACGACACTGGAAGACCAGATAATGGCTCTAAAGCTGAAAAGTGTTCTGGGGGGCCGGGAGGCAGGCTCCAGAGCGGCAAAGTGACACCAAAACCCGCAGGAACAGCCTCAGGTGGAGCGGGCGATGCCTCTGCCAGCATGACTCCCGGCCCAGACTTCAGGGATCACCTCTTTTCCTGAACTCGGCACAACAGAGCCTTCATGCTGCTCACCTGATGCTTACATTGTAGCCTTTCCCTGTAGCCTAAAGCACGTCTGCAGTTCTTGGGGGAACAGGGACGTTATGGTTTGAACTGTGCCCTACCCTCGACCCCTCATGTGTATGCTGAGGTCCTAATCCCTGCCTCTCTGAATGTGACCTTATTTGGAGACGGGTTCCTTACAGAGACAATCAAGTTAAAGATGAGGTCATTAGGCTTCCGAAGTGGTGCTAGGGGTAAAGAACTCTCCTGTGCAAGAGTCGTAAGAGACGCGGGTTCAATCCTTGGGTTGGGAAGATACCCTAGTGGAGGGCATGGCAACCCATTTCAGTATTTTTCCCTGGAGAATACCAGGACAGAGGAGCCTGGTGGGCTACAGTCAATGGGGTCTGAAAGAGTCAGACACGACTGAAGTGCCTTAGCGGCATCAGGCTAAGCCCTAATCCAATTAAGACTGGTGTCATTATGCGAAAGAAAAGGGGTGGTGGGAGCTGGTGGGCAGGTGTACACAGGGAGAATGCCACGTGAACATGAAGACCTTCCCCTGGAAGCCGAGCAGGGAGGCTGGAACACATCCTCCCTGACAGCCCTCAGAACGAAGAAACCCTGCCTGCACCTTTATCCTGGACTTCCGGCTCCCAGAACGATGGGAGGGTGAACTTCTGAGGTGGAATCCACCTGGTTCCTGGTGCTTCGCGACGGCAGCCCAGACCGATACAGGGGAACGCCCCAAAGCCTGTGCCATGTGTCTGCTTCAAACTCTCCAAGGTGCCTCTAGGAAAAAGCCCAGACTCTTCTCCCCAGCAGGAAGCCCTTCTGTGATGTGGAATCAGCCTGCCTTTCCAGGAGCATCTTCTGCCCCTTCGGTACATTCCCGACCTGTTACCACAGCCCTCTGCCGCCTCCCTCAGCCACATGCCCCAACTGCTCCGTCTCCCTCCTCTCTGGTCTTGATCAGACATGGAGAACCCCAGGCTGGGCTCCTGTCCAGCCAGGCCCCTCGGGCTCTCATCACTAGCTCATTTATTTCTCAGGACCTAGCTGTGAGCTCACCCACATGGTATCCCTACAAATACCCCAAATTGAAAGGATGGGGACTCTGTGACTGCAAAAAAAAAAAAAAAAGCAAGGGCCGAGGGCCTGTCTATCATCTGTAGGAAGCCAGGGCTGGAAAAGAAAAAGAGACCAGAGGCCACAGGACTCATGAGACTGCCCAGGGTGGACTGGAGGGATGAGGGTGCTGGCCCAGGCACCCCAAGGCCAGTGAGGGGCGTGGCTGATGACTTGGTGGAGTGCTCCAGACGCCCCATATCTGGGTGGCTGGTCTTGGGAGGGAAGCGGGAAAGCCCAAGATGGGTCAGTTCCTGCCCCTCCCGGAGGGAAGATCCTCCAGGAGCACAGAGATGCTGGGATGATGGAGAGGTAGCTGCCGCTGAAGAGGGTCAACCCTGCCAGCCCCCTAACAGCCCTGCTCCGAAACCACTCCTGACAATCCAGCGTGGCAAAGAGTCTCGACTCAGGAGAACCTGATGTGCATGGATACTCCCATTAGAAACTGCCGAGTCTCCAGGGACCCAGAAAGGAGGACCATTTTGGACGAGCCAGACAGGAGAGAGTGGGGAGGCAATGCTCCGAAATGAAAGGAGACCTTCAGAATGAGTAGGCGAGAGGCACCCTCAGCCTGCCCGGAGCAACACCATCTCCTTCACAACTGTTTCTCTCTGACTGAGCTCCCATGTGGAATACCTGCTTTGTTCTTCTTCTTGGAAATGGAGCAGCTCTTCACCGCACCCACTTTGGAAAACACCTGGAAGAGAAGGTCGGCATGTGTCACCAGCTAATCCTGCAACTGGTGCAACTGGTGTTTGGAAACAAGGGTCCCCAGCCTCCAGATCGTGGACTGGTATCTCCAATCAGATCAGCAGCGGTGTTAAATCAGAAATAAAAGTGCCCAAGAAATGAAATGCGCTTGAATCATCCCAAAGCCATGGCCTCTGTCCTGGACTATGGAAAAATTGTCTTTCACAAAATTGGTCGTGAGCATCAAAAAGGCTGGGCTCGCTGACTTGAAAGCCGGAAGGGACCCAGGCCACCGCAGGCATGGGCAGGAAGAGAGTAAGAGCGGAGGCTGCTGAGCTCCCCATCGTCTTCCCCTCTGCCCCCTTCTATGAATGCAACACTCTCAGCCAGCAGGGTCTCCTGGCAGGGCTGCCCCCGACGTGCTCACTGCTGTGCCCCTGCTTGGCTCTGTCAAGCCAGGAGACTGAGCTGGCCTGGCGTTTATGTCAACCTTGCAGACACCACGTGGGGAGGGGCCTTGGCTTCTGACTGCATCTTTCACACCACATACACGTCCCTAGGCGCCCGGACAGGCCCTCTCATGTGTCACGTGCACGCGGACGCCCCTCCCAGCCTCCAGACTGGTCTGACCATAGCTCAGATCTCTGGGTGAGATGTCTACCACACAGCCTAGCAAGAGTCAAGCAGGTGGCTATAGGTTATTCATTTACATGCTGCCGCAGGTCTCGCTTCCAGGCGAGGGGGTGGGGAGTGGGAAATAGATGCAGGGACCACAGGGATGGATCAGCAGACCGGAAGTCCCGTCCCCACTCATTCCCTCTGGGCCAAGAAGTCACTCACTCCCTTCAGCGTCTCCTCGCTGGTGTCGAAGTTGAGATTTTTGATAAACAGAGTGCACCCAGGAAGGCTCTCTTGCTCCTCCTCCTCTTCTTCCTCCTCCTCTTCCATCTTTGCCGAAGCATCGTGTGCTGCTCCATCCGTCAGCTGTTCATCTTCTGGGGTCTCACCGTCTGCACAGGCCAACCGCACCCCCACAAAAGAAATCCATTAATTGATGTCTTACCTGCCTAAGCTCCAGGACCTAGAGCACAGAACCTGCTAGACCACGGGGGATCAAGAGGGTTCTGTCTCTGAGTGGCCAGCGTCAGGAAGGGACAGGACTCTGAGACTCTGGCTCATGCTGGGCTTTACAAACTCTTGGGGGACAAAGTGGGGGAGGGGAAGAAACCATGCTGCCCCGTCTTCAAGAGAAAGGAGTATGTAGCACAGACCAACAACCAGGAGCCCTAACTTAGATGAATCAACATTCGTCTGCAGGAACAGCATCACAGGGGAAGGGAAGGGCAAGCGTGAAGTTGTGAGTTACAGGGTGGGTGTATGGCTGCAACTCAGGCCACTGGTCAGCCCTGGTGGCAAGTATGGAAGCCTCTTGAGGCTGAGAATCGCATCAGGACCTCCTGAGAAGTTATGCTGCTGGGAAATGTGTTCTCTTTGGGTCAACCTCCCTAGTTTCTTTCATGATCAGGGTCTGGGACAATCACCCTTCCCCTACATACAGATTGTGGAAGCTCTTCCCTTACCGAGCCCTACCCCCGCCAACCACCACCACCATGGGGAAATCAAACTCATCTCAGCCATTCTCCAAGGCAGTTCATCACCACCTCTCCAGGGCTCCCTCCCCCAGCCCAGGTCTGAGCCCTGCACACAATGCGGATGCTTCTTTCTCTTGCAACACTTGCATTCAAGTAGTTCAAGCCCAAGGGAGCTGCTGGGGTTTCAAATCTGTCCCCTGCATTCTCATGCTGAGCACCAGAGCCATCCCCATCTCTCTGGCCCTTTCTGATGCAAGCCCACTGCCGGCCAGTCCTAATTAAACTTCAACCATTTTGTCATGAAACAACTCTTTCAAGTCCTGATGGAAACAGCAACAGTGAGGACTGTGCCATTCCACATCAATTGAACGGGCAGCCTCCGCTGTTGACACTCCTTTGGAGGTAAACCTAGAATCTAGACTCTCGTTCCAGGACAAAAAAGAAGAAATCTACATGAAGGCTCCCTCCCCTACCCGAGAAACTCACACAATTTACCCAAAAAGTGACTCTGTGGGGTGGCCATTTGTCCTCAAAACTCAACTTTCAAAGCAAGGCGGGGTGGAAAAAAAGTATTGTTAATGACGGAAGAGAAAGCTATGCAGAGAGGCTGAGACTCCAGGTTCTGAATGAGAACTTCAATCAAAAAGAAGACTGTGACCTTCAGCTTTGAAGGACACCCGCCCCACTGTCTCTCCTTGTGCCTGATGTCTTAGAGATTTAAGGAGAAAGGAAGAGATGCTAATCAGATGCCCCACTGTGCATGGGCTGGGCCAGGCACTGTGAGGACGTTATCTCATTGCTGACCGCAGTGGCTCCATCACCATAAATGGGAGGGGCCCAAAGAAAGTCCTGGAAGTCACTGCATCTGAACCTTAAACCCCAGGCATCTTCATGTTGGGAGAGAGGTTCATGGGAGACTAACCGAAAAGAACTTTGTTCTGCAGAAAAGACTGGTGGGATTGACGGTGACCAGGAGAGCTCACAGCCATTTAAGCGGCAGCCTGCGTGTGGCACCAGCCAACGGCTGCCACGTGAGAAGATGGACTCAAGCTATGGATGGGTGCTCGGGGCCTTCACAAGAAGCTGCGGGGTCATGGCCAAGGGCACAGACCTTGGAGCTGGGAGCTGTGGGGCACAGCTCCACTCTTTTCTGGATGTGGGACTTTGCAGAAGTCACTCAACCTTTCTGTGCTTCCTTCTTTCCATTCAGAAAAGGGGAAGAGCAATCACACAGTTAGGAGAGTTAACACACAGAAGCTGGGGGAACAGTGGGCCAGGGGAAACGCTGTGAACCCCTAACTCTGAAGGCCCATGGCTGTGAGAGGCAGGCTGGCCCGTGGCAGGCTACAGAGAACAGCAAGTGCCACAGCTCTGAGTCCGGGGGACCGTGTCTCTGCCAGCCATGTCCCTGGGAAGGGCTTCCTCCTCCCCGGGTGGCCAGGCCCTGCTGAGGCCCAGGCCCGCATCCAGAGAGGCACGCAAATGGCCGAGGACGAAGCCAGAGGTCGTCGTGAAGTGCACTTCCTCCCCAGACCACCAGTGGGCACAGGACAGGAAGACTGGGAAGGAGAAAGGATGTATCATGAACCAAACAGATGCTTGC
>SJYC01137369.1:0-43816 GCA_006408675.1 Madoqua kirkii
AGCAAGGTGGAGTGGAAGGGGGCTGGGAGAGACGGGGGGTGGGGGTATGCTTCCATCTGCGGTTGGCACAATAAAATCCAGTCACGCGTCGCCACATGGGGCTTTATTATAATCGGGCCGCAGAATTTACGGTGGCTCCCTCCCCTTCCCGGCTCTGGGCGCAGAAGGCTGACAGCACAGACTGTTATCAGTTGCAAGCAGCTTTTCAGGACCTCCCCCCACTTGGAGCCCTTTATCTGGAGGTGAGGGTCTTGGTTGTGGAGAGATAAAACACACTGTCCCCCTCCCTCGAGATGGGTACAGAGAATGGAGGGTTTTGCAGAAAAGAAGGTGGGGGCAGGGGGAGGGGAGAGGGGGCCAGTGAACAAAACACTCCATCCATTCCCCTCCTGCTTGCCTTCCTGGGGAGCCTGGGAAAATCCAGGGCTGGGGGCTGGCTGAGTCCCCAGGGCCGAGGGGACAGGGAGCTGGGGAAGCTTCGTGGACAGTGTATAGAGGGCGGGCGTGGGGGAGGAGCGGGTGAAAACGAACAGCTCGGGACCATGTATGTGATTCGAGTAAGAAAGGGAACAAAAAAAGGTGAAGGAGGCCAGGAGATGAGCTCTGTGGGGATCTGCCTGCCGATTTCAGTGGGGCCTGAATCAGCACAGGCGCGCACAACTTCTTGGCCCCAAATCCCCTGTATTTGCCACAGCTACAGGCTCCCTCCTCCCTGCTCCAAGACTGCCTTTGTGTGAGTGGCCGCAGGACCTTGGACAGCAGCCCCTCGGAGGGGGCAGGGCCTGGTCTGGGATGCTCAACACCTGCACTTTGGGGGTGGGCGGGGCAGTCCTCTACCTTCTGACCAGCGTACACTATTTTGGCAAAGCCTCCCCTTGAAAGGCTCCAGAAGATTCTGCGTCCAGGGCCCACATCTATCACTGTGACATCTCAGCTACCCCCTAAAAACTCCCCCTGTCCCCTGATCAGCCTGGGAGCTTCTGGGGAAAGTGGTATGTGTTGAGTCCATCCTGGTCACCCCAGCTTAGCAGCTGGTATCTGGCTAATGCTCAGGGCTGAATTCGAGACCATTCGCTTCAGCTGACGGCGCTGAATTAGGCAGGACGCGGGTCAGAGTAATGGTGACGGACGGGCGGCTTCTCACTGCACTCTCACAAACATCTCCTGCCTGATGCACAGCTGCAGAAACAGCCTCGGAGAAGGCTGGCGGCCTGCCCGGTTACAGGGCTAGGAGAGGACAAGGAAGACAGAGACTTCCCCAGGAGCCATAAGCCTCACATCCTGAGGACCCGGAGTGCTTAGTGCAGGGCCTGGCGGGGAGGAAAGGCGGCTTTGGCCCGTGGACCTGCTCAGCAACCACTTCCTGCTCTCCTACCAGACACTGGGCGCTGCTTTCCCAGGGGCTGGGGTACAGCAGTGCGCAGAGCAGCGCCCGCCCTGCAGGATGGACAGCGAGTGTGGAAGTCGGACAGACAGGAAGTGAAGCCGCAAGGATGCACATCTGGAAGTGATAGGTGTTTGCAATGAAGTAAGAATGAGGTGAGGACTTCCCTGGCAGTCCCGTGGTTAAGAATCTGCCTGCTGATGCAGGGGACATGGGTTCGATCCCAGATCGGGAAAGCTTCCACATACTGCCTCGGGGCAACTAAGCCCATGAGCCCCAACTACTGAGCCCACAGGCCCTAGAGCCTGTGCTCTGCAACAAGAGAAACCAGCGCAATGGGAAGCCAAGCACCACAATGAACAGCAGCCACCATGTGCCCCAACTAGAGAAAGCTCGCGCCCAGCAACCAACGCCTAGCACAGCCAAAGCTTAATTAATTTTACATGAAGAGAGAGGTGAAGGGGTGGGTGCAAATCGGCACCCATGAGGGGAGCCACGCTGATGACTGCCCCGGACGGCGCCACATGCTACGGCTGAAGTAACGATGGAGAACAAACCTCCCAACGTCACGAGCACTACTACGTGCTGGGGCCCAGGACACAAGGACAAGGATGACCCAGCCCCTACTTTTCACAGGGGAAGATAGAGAAGCACAGAGACCCCTTTGCCTGCTTTCATTCACTGCTTCGACTCACATTCATCGAGCCTCCCTATGCCTGGGGGCCCACGGGGTGCTTGGCACCCAGCAGCAAGTGAGATGGCGGCTCTACACCCTCATGGTTCATGCTCCAGCAGCGATGGATGTTAAGCAAGTGAAACAAATGAATAGACAGGATAAATACAGACTGTGACGAGCGCCACAGAAGAAAAGGATGGCGTGACAGGAAGGGAGCCCCAGGAGAGGTGCTTCAGAAGGGCACGGCCACGTGGCAGCAGCCACCACGCTCAGCGGTCCCACCAAGGCAGGGAGAGGCCTCCGCTGGGACTGTGCCCAGGACCCTCACTCCTGGCAAATCCATGCTCTAAAGGAGGACTTGCTTCTGGCCAAAAAACAAGAGTCACGCCAAGTTTATTAACTTAGGTGAAAATCAAAGTTAACGATAATGTGAGGCTGATAGCTGATTAAGAAGAAATTGTGATTACATAAAGAAAATTTGTTTTGAAGAGAGCATAAGCAGGTTGGAAGAGAAGGCTAATCCAATCTGTAGACAAAAATAACTCACAGACAGGGGCCAGCGAGGGGCTCCTGAAAGATGTGTCCATGGTTGGTAACCCCAATGGGGAGGGCTGCTTTCAGGGCCCTAGAAAGCAGAAACCGAGGGATTTTCCTTCCTAATGGAAAAGAGGCCTCTTGTCCAGGGGTTCCCAATGCCTTGTAGCGACTGGGCCAGTCCTGAAGGAGGTTTTATCAATCCAAGACAAACTGGGAAGTGCAGACAGCTTAGGGAGGTTTGTGAACAGCGAGGTCTATTCAATTAAAAGGCTGTTCTTTCATCTGAGAATTTTGTTTCCCACTGCTCACTTCTCCCACTCCTATAACACCCCTTCTTTTATTAGGGGCAGATGGGGGATGCAGGCCTTTAATCCTATTTGAATAAACTGGCAACCTGATGGTGAGATGAGGGTAAGGAGGAGGGATATTACTGATGAGATCTTTTTTTAAAAAACTGTTTCTCGTTTTTATTCATCTATTTTTGGCCAACCCATGTAGCATGTGGGATCTTAGTTCCCTGACCAGGGATAGAATCTGTGCCATGCCCCTACGGTGGAAGCCTGGAGTCTTAACCACTGGATCGCCAGGGAGGTCCCTGGGCAAGATCTTACTGTCTGGTTAAGGGGCTGCCAGGCCCCCTCTAAAGATCTCAGATTCTAGGATGGAATCATGGGCCTCTGACCAAGTGGTTCTCAATCGAGGGCTGCACTGTCCCCTAGAGGACACCTGGCATGCAGAGGACACTACAATTACAGGGGACACTCCTGACATTCAGGGAGCAGGGTCAGCAAGATGTCTTACAATTCAATTTGCACAACAGGGCTGACAAGGAAGAGCTGTGCTGCTGAGCGCCAGCAGCGACCCCTCCCCACCAAGCATGAAGCAGGTGGGGTCTCAGGTCCCTCCCCTTTCCTGCCTTTGCAGTCACTGGACACCAGAGGGCGCCATACCATCCCAAGGACCCAGAGACTGAGTATCTCTTCCAACAGCCAGGCTCACCTATCCTGGCAGATGTATGAACTAGAAGGCTGTTTTCTTTTGCTCTGTTCTGAATCGCTTCTAACAGATTCTGCTGCTGTTGCTGCAGCCGCCAAGTCGCTTCAGTCGTGATGGGATCTGTGCGACCCCATAGACGGCGGCCCACCAGGCTCCCCCATCCCTGGGATTCTCCAGGCAAGAACACTGGAGTGGATTGCCATTTCTTTCTCCAATTCATGAAAGTGAAAAGTGAAAGTGATGTTGCTCAGTCGTGTCCAACTCTTAGCAACCCCATGGACTGCAGCCTACCAGGCTCCTCCATCCATGGGATTTTCCAGGCAAGAGTACTAGAGTGGGGTGCCATGGGTTCTAGCTGCCTTTTTTCCCCTTTCACAACCTTTATTTGACAAACCAAAAAAACTCAGCCTACCTTAACCATACCCATCATTTTTACGTTCTGTTTTTTAAGGACAGTTTTCGTGCCTATAAAATCCAAGAGTCAGGCACCCACCAGTCTCAGGATGAAAAAAGCTTTCAACCAAATACCTGATACACAGTTTGGTGCTGCCCCCAGCCCTCCATCCTTCCCCTGCCTGCTGCCTCAGGACACCCTGATCTTAGACCCAGCTCTCACCTGTCTCTGGCTCCATCCTGTCCGTTACCGCTGGTTCCACTGGTTCTTGGGATTCTTCTTTCTGGGGGGTTGGGCTGGAAAAGACGCCCATTGGAGCCCACTCCAAATAAAGGGGGACATGGTGGAACTGCAGAGAAGCGGGGAGAGGGACTCAGTCCACAACAGAGACCAAGAGCCTGAGGCTCGGAGTATGGGTGACCCTCTCCCCCCACCCCAGGGAGTGGAGTCAGGAGGAGGGGCACAGCCTAGAGCCCTGAGAACAGGGAGCCGTTGCTGCACCTCGGGGTTCAGGGGCGAGGTCAGCATCTGCTGTCACTGGACACATGTGTGTCCCCTCAACCTTCTCTAACGGGGTGTGAATGGGAAGCGGAATTGGGGGCAGCCCCTGGAGGAAGTACGGCAGGCCAGGGGACAGCCGCCTTTCTCTCCTTCCACAGACACCCACTTGAAGAGAGTGCCTGTGCACACGTGCACGTGCAGAGGGCACTTCTTTTTAAAGGATAAACAAGAAAAGCACTGAAGCGCTTGACAGAGTGGCTCCTTGCGGTGGGGTGAGTGGAGGCCCTCCCAATGCTAAGTCCATGTCCCAACTCCCAGAGCCTCTGAATGGGGAAAAATGTTGGCCAAGTAAATGATTCTGGGATGAGGTCACTCTGGATTATTTGGGAGGGCCCTAAATCCAATGACAAGAGTTCGTGTAAGAGAAAAGGAGAGTGAAGATCGGAGCTGAAGAAAAGGAGAAAGCTGTGTGGACCGAGGCAAAGGCTGGAGTGATGCAGCCACAAGCCAAGGGATGCCTGGAGCCACCGAACACTGGAAGTGGCCAGGAAAGATCCATGCCCCCACCTCCAACAGCCTTCAGAGGGAGCATGGCCCTTGGCCCCTGAACAGCTTGAATTCAGAGTTCAGACCCCCAGAATTGTGAGAGAAAACATTTCTGTTCCTTAAAGCCACTAAATTAGTGTTATCATGGCAACCACAGAAAGGAATACACTAACACATGTATTTTTTCTCTAATAACCAAAGGGCTTCCTGGGTGGCACTAGTGGTAAAGAACCTGCTTGCCAATGCAGCAGACATGAGACCTGGGTTCGATCCTTGGGCTGGGAAGATCCCCTGGAGGAGGGCATGGAAACCCACTCCAGTATTCCTGCCTGGAGAATCCTATGGACACGGGAGCCTGGCGGGCTGCAGTCCACAGGGTCACGAAGAGTTGGACACAACTGCAGTGGCTTAGCATACACCAGAACCAGGAGGTAGCCTGCCTTTCGGCTGTCAACTAACCGTAGGCACAAGCCATCCAAAGCACCACGATGATGGTTCAAGTTAACGGGGCATTACAAAGCTGAGGGACCCAGGGTCGGCAGGGAGCCAAGGCAGGCTTCCTGAGGGATGTTTGGAGCCTGCCTTTCACATTTCCATTCAAAGGTGCTGCCAGGGGCACAGTATGACAGAGATGGGTGGTTTCCAGCACATGCCGGGTCTAAGGTCTATGCCAAGATAGCCCATCCGTCAGCTCCCTCTGTTCTCTCCCGGAAGCGGGGCTTGGGCGGCCGTACCTTGGAGTAGGCCAGGTGTCGGAAGGCCTTGCGGGCCTCCAGTGGCTCCAAGAACTCCACGATGGCTGTGATGCCGCCCTCTGGCAGGAGCACGCGGCCCAGGCTGCCGAAGCGGCCAAAGGTCTCCTGCAGCTCAGTCGCCAGGGTGCCCGCAGGGAGGTTCTTCACCAGGATCACGGTCTTGCTTCGCTCAGCGGCAGCCTGCAGGGAGGGGACAGCTCAGGTGGGATAACGGAAGGGAGTCACTGGACCCCCAATAGCAGCAAGTGATAGGTGGATGAAGCCACACCAGGGGCCCATGTGAGACCTTGGGTACCAGGCCCTTAGGAAGCTGGCCCAGGAGACCCTGCCCTCTCTGGAGGGGGATGAGGGGCAGGGATGAAGGTGAGGGCTCCAGGGTTGTATCCCCCTCCCACCCTGGGTCAAATTCCAGCCCTTCCACTTCTGAGGCGAGGCAGATTCTGACACTGCCTGACCACAGCCCTCGTTGGACTTTCCAGAACACTCCAGCCAGGGCCTCTGCCAGGAACTGCAGACAGCCTGTCACCACACTTGAGGAGTTAACACTGGGTGAGAGCGGCCCACAGTCCTCTGGAGTTGGTGCGTCCCCAGTCCCTTGGGTGGGATAACTCTGATGTGAGTTGGGTGGGTGTCCCCCTGGGAAAGCCTCAGCCTGCTGTCCAGCAGCACAGCTTGCACTGGGCTCATCCGCCCCCTCGCCCCTTCTTCCCTGTGTTCTGTCCAACGACTACCTGCGCTTGAATCTGTCTCTGAACTGGCTTTTGGAAGAACCCAAACCAAGATACCAGGTGTCCGATCCTGAGACATGCACTCGGCTATGACTCAGCCGATCACCTTTCACGGGGACAGGGCACCCATTTCATGGATCATTCCGGGAAAGGAGTCTATCAAGTTGACATAAGCAAAGTGATTCAGGATGAGTCAGCAAACATTAGCAATTATTTTCTTAAAAATGAATGACAGGTGGAGTATAAGAGCTGAAAAACTTATCAGGAAGAATTCCAAGCGTGGGGTCTATCTGGGTACAGTCTCACCTCAGCTACTGGTCTAATTTGAAACCTCTGATCAAGTGTTTTTCCTCCAGGCCTATTTTCTTTTCCTTTGTTTTATACTGGAGTATACTCGGTAAAGAATCTGCCAATGTAGGAGATGTGGGTTTGATCCCTGGGTCTGGAAGATCCCCTGGAGAAGGAAATGGCAACCCACTCCAGGATTCTTGCCTGGAGAATCCCATGGACAGAGGAGCCTGGAGGGCCACTAAGTCAGACATGACTGTACAGCTAAACAGCAACACAGCTGACTTACAATGCTGTGTTAGTTTTCAGTTATAGTGAAGTGATTCATTTACACATATATTTGTTCTTTTTCTGTCTTTCCCCATATAGGCAATTACAGAATATTGAGTTGAGTTTCCTGTGCTCTTCAGTAGGTCCTTCTTTTTTAAAAAAAATTGTGTTTATTTTCTGGCCATGTGGCTTGTGGGATCTTAGTTTCCAGAGCAGGTATCCAACCCATGTGCCTTGCAGTGGAAGTATGGAGCCCTCACCACTGGACCCCCAGGAAGTCCCCAGTAGCTACTTTTTGGCACTTTTTTGGCCACACCACTTGGGATCTTAGCTCCCCAGCCAGGGATCCCAAGCCCTCCTGCTGCAGTGGACATGGAGTCTTAACCGCTCTGGACCACCAGGCAAGTCCTACAGTGGAAGGTCCTTGCTGATTATCTATTTTATATACAGTGCTATGTATTTATCAATCCTAAAACCTCATTTATCCCTCCCCACATTTCCCCCCTGGTGAGCTTTTCTTTCAAGTTTGTGAATTTGTTTGTTTTGTAAGTTAATTCACGTAATTTTTTAAAGATTCCATATGTAGGTGATATCATATTTGTCTTTCTCTGATTTCACTTAGTATGATAATCCCTAGGTCCCTTCATGTTGCTCTAAGTGGCATGACTTCATTCTTTTTCATGGCTGAGTAATATTCCATTGTAGATATGGACATCTTCTTTATCCATTTATCTGCTGATGGACATTTCGGCTGCTTCCATGTCCTGGCTATTGCAAACAGTGCTTCACTGAATATTAACATGAATCTATTCAAATTATGGAAGACAAAAGGAGAGGGGGGGCAGCAGAGGATGAGATGTTGGATAGCATCAACTCAATGGACATGAATCTGAGCAAACTCCAGGAGATAATGGAGGACAGAGGAGGCTGGGGTGCTGCAGTCCGTGGAGTCACAGAGTTGGACACAACTTAAAGTGGCATGACTTCATTCTTTTTCGTGGCTGAGTAATATTCCATTGTAGATATGGACATCTTCTTTATCCATTTATCTGCTGATGGACATTTCGGCTGCTTCCATGTCCTGGCTATTGCAAACAGTGCTTCACTGAATATTAACATGAATCTATTCAAATTATGGAAGACAAAAGGAGAGGGGGGGCAGCAGAGGATGAGATGTTGGATAGCATCAACTCAATGGACATGAATCTGAGCAAACTCCAGGAGATAATGGAGGACAGAGGAGGCTGGGGTGCTGCAGTCCGTGGAGTCACAGAGTTGGACACAACTTAGTGACTGAACAGCAGCAGCCAGATATATGCCCAGGAGTGGGGCTGCTGGATCACAGGGTGGCTCAAGTTTCAGTTTTTAAAAGAGCCGCCATACTGCTCTTCACAGTGGCTGTGCCACTTTGCATTCCCGCCAATGGTGCAGGAGGGCTCCCTTTTCTCCACAGCCTCTCCAGCATTTATTGTTTGGAGATTTTTTTGATGATGGTCATTCTGACTAGTGTCAAGTGATACCTGATTGTAGTTTTGCTTTGCATTTACCTAATAATCAGCAATGCTGAGTATCTTTTGATGTGCCTTTGGCCATCTGTATGTCTCATTTGAAGAAATGTCAACTGAGATTTTGTGCCCACTTTCTGATTGGGCTGATACTGACATTTGATTTTTGATATTACGCTGTATGAGCTATTTGTTTATTTTGGAGATTAGTCCCCTGTTGATCACATCAGTTGCAAAAATTTCCCCCCATTCTGTGGCTTGTCTTTTTGTTTTGATCATGGTTTCCTCTTCTGTGCAAAAGCTCTTGTGTGATTAGATCTCATTAGCTTATTTTTATTTTCATAGCTCTAGAAGGTAGACCCAAAGATACCCCTATGATTTATGTCAAAGAGTGTTTTGCTTATCTTTGCTTCTAAAGGGCCTCGTTTGTGCATCTCCAAATCGGGCTAATGGCAACACCCACCTTTTAGCTACAGGCCTCCCGCGGTTGCTGTGAGGGCTGAGTGAGAAGAAGGGGATAGAAGCCATCGGCAGCAAGGGAAAGCTGGGCAC
Organism: Madoqua kirkii; assembly: GCA_006408675.1. Classification (NCBI taxonomy): domain Eukaryota; kingdom Metazoa; phylum Chordata; class Mammalia; order Artiodactyla; family Bovidae; genus Madoqua; species Madoqua kirkii. Next base: position 9,133 of record SJYC01137369.1, read on the forward strand.
CACTGGGTGTTTAACTCAGGTCACAGAGCGCACTGTTAAGAGGCATGGACTCTCGGGCCTGCATTCAAATCCAGCTCCACCACGACCCAAGACGAGTGAATCTGTGATTGTGGGCCCTTCTGTACAATGGGAGCACACCGGTGCTGGCTCCCTGGGGTTGTAATACGGGTGAAAGAATAAAGCACAAAAACGTAAAAGAGTGCTTCGGGAAGCCCTAGTTAGACACTAGCACACTTTCTGAACTCATCCGTCCATTCACCCACGAAATGCCTCTACCCATCATGCCCACTTTCCATGCGCCCACTTTCCATCCAACCATTTAATTATCCTTCTACTAGCTACCTGTCCTTCCACCTGAACCATTCTTCTACAGTAAACTCTAAGGTTTGGTGAAGTTGAGGAAACTGCAGATTGGGAGCATAAAGCCCTGAGACTGAGTCCAGGCTCCTACAACAGACTCACTGTCTGACCTTTTGGTCCTCCCATCTCTGTCCCTGGACCTCAGGTTCCTAGCCTGTAAAATGAAGTGTGTGTGCGTGAGGCGGGTGTGGGGGGTGGTGATAATTCAGGTGTTTCAACAGGCCCTGGAAGACTTCACTGTCCAGACACCTGAAAACCTCTACCTAGTGGGGCAGAAGCACGTGGAGGAGCACCCCCGCAACGAGGCTCGAGAAAGGTCTCAGCTCCCAAACACACCACAGGTGCTCTTAGTAAGGTGCTAGCGGGGCAGGGGAAAGACAGGATGAAGGATGCTTAGGGCTCCCCGCCAACCTGTGTAAGGGCCTCCCTGATAGCTCAGTTGGTAAAGAATCCGCCGTGTGATGCAGGAGATGCTGGTTTGATTCCTGGGTCAGGAAGATCTGCTGGAGAAGGGATAGGCTACCCACTTCAGTAATCTTGGGCTTCCCCTGTGGCTCAGCTGGTAAAGAATCTGCCTGCAATGCAGGAGACCTGGGTTCGATCCCTGAGATGGTAAGATCCCCTGGAGAACAGAAAGGTTACTAACCATTCCAGGATTCTGGCGTAAAGAATTCCTTGGACTGTATAGTCCAAAGGGTAGCAAAGAGTCAGTTACGACTGAGTGACTTTCACACACACCCCCAACCTGTGTGCAGAAATTCTTGCCTATCAGCCCTCAAGAGACACCATCCAGCTCTGAGAGGCCAGGAGTCTGAGCCAGTGACCTTTCTTACTTTAATTGACAGTTGCAAAGTCAATGTCTTTGACAGACCTGACCCTCCAACCCTTGGCCACATCCCTTGATGTTGAGACTCCCACCCCCAAGGGCACCCACCTGGCTAAAGGAGTCCAGACAGACCCCGTTGTCGAGGAGGAAACGCCGCACTTCCTGGACGAGCTGGGTCTCCCCCAGGGCCACAGCACGGCCACGCTGCCCTTGGTCTCCTGTGGGAGGGAAAGGGAAGATGCCCTGTCGGCTGTCGGGCAGGTGACAGGTCAGCTGTCACACCCCCTAATAGTCCGAGGAGGAGGCATGGATACAGCAAGACCCCGTGGATGCTCCCCGAGGATGCCCGCTCTGACTTGATGGCTCTGGGTTCCACATCTGTTGGGGTGAATCAAGGACCCCACGTTCACCCCTCCACTCGTACGTAAGGGTCTCATGTCAAGCTCTTTCCCACCTCGGGGCTTCTATACAGACTCAGCTCCACCCTCTGTTCAATTTATGCTAGAATGTCTCAGCCCTGAGCGGCCTGCTCGCTCTCACTCTGTCCCCCTACTTGGCTGAAGCTTTCTTCAAGTTATCACGCCAACGCACAGTGCCTTGGTTAATGACCACATCTCCTCCTCTGCTGGAAGGTTCAAGAAGAGCTAGACTGCTTCCCTTTATGGCCCTGCTGCCTTCCTGCCCAGAACCACTCCCCAAGAGCAGGTCCAGGGCACGCCTTCCCCTGCCCAGAGCAGGGGACACGTCAGACGGGGCGCCTACTCACGTGGTCGAACACTTGACTCTTGGTGGCGCTGTACTTCTGGGCGATGGCTTCGGCCACGGCGTTGGGGCCCATGAACAGCGTGTTCCAGTTGTGAGAGCTGAGGCAGGACAGAGGTCAGATGGACAGTGAATGGGGGAAGCTCCTTTCAGATGACAAGCCTGTAAGAAAGGAGCTCCTGGGCCTGCCTCCCTAAGTCCCCAAAGCCTCCTCCTGCTCCGTCTTACCTGGTGTGGCCCAAACCCCCAGGGCCCACAGACAACAGAGCCACGATGATATTAACACCCCCTCAGGTCCGTCAAGCACTCACTCCACACCAGGGACCAAGTGTTTGCTTACACTAACTACTCGGTCTGTACAACACCACGAAAGTGAACCACCACTGATTCTGATTCTCTCCATCTTACAGATGGGGAAACTGAGGCGCAACAAGGTTACGGATGAGGGGCTAAGTCACCACGAGGAGCCGGGAGCCCAGGGGGCAAGGAGAGGAGGGGCGAGGGTAGGTAAGTCCGGGTCGGAGGAGGGTAGAGACCTGGAGCTGTTGGCTTTGTCCTTGGACTCTTTCTTCTTCTTGTAGGACGATGATCCCGGGGCGTCGGCATCCTCACTGGCCTCCTTCTTGACGGTGGATGGTAACACATGGAGCATCCTGCCCTGGAGAGGGGACGAGAGGAAGGAGGTGAGGACAGGCAGGGGGCTTCTACATCCTGCCCAGGGGAAGCTGGCCTCTCCACGCAGGGGCTGGACCAGCGCTGAGACTTCTATCTTAAGATGGGAGCCTCGGGCAGAACACCCACAAGGCTAGCACAGGGGTCTGACACGACCTCAAAGAGCAGGCTGAGCAGTTTGTAAGTAACACCTGTGGGCTCTCCACCCTCCTAGTCCCTGCAAGCACGCGTGCTCCATGTGGGCAAGGATCAGGTCCAGCCTGGCACCCACAGGGGATCAACAGATCATGAACGAATGAATGAATGACAGGAAAGGGAGGCGCGTGTGCCAAGCATGCTACGTGGAAAGAGAAGCTTCTTACATTCTATACTGTGGCCATTTCAGTGCCTGGTTCACAACTCTTTTCTTCCTTACTCCTCCTCCAAGTGGTATTTCTCAAGCTGGAGAGCATGTTCATTTAATCCACAAACACTTTTTAAAGGCTTGCTATGTGCCAGGCACTCCTCTAGGCACTAAATCAGGGACCAGAACCGAGCAGACCCTGCCCTTGGGGGGAACCCTCCCAGTAGCTAGGATCAGGAGGCAGCTTCACAGGCATCGGGTGTGCGTCCCTAGGAGCTGGTTGCACGTCTGTTCCTGCACATGTGCACATGCTCACGGCCTCCTCCACCACCTGGGCCCACCCCTCGCCTGCCAGCCCACGGGCTCACCTGGAACACCTGCCCGTCCACCTCCGCGTAGGCCTTCACGGCGTGCTCCGGGAACATGAAGGTGACGAAGGCAAAGCCCTTGGGCTTCTTGGCAGGCTGTCGATGGGGTAATGCAGCTCCGACAGGGGACCTGAGGGCAGGAAGGGCATCAGTGTCCCGTGGGCCGGGGCCAGGTGTGAGCTCCAGGGAGGAAAATTCTGGGCACTAGTCAGGGGAGGGCTTTTAACCAGTGACAGTGTGAAGCTGAGGTGGCTGCTGGGCCCAAGAAAGACAGTGGCAAGGAGCTGCCATGAGATCCCCACCTGACAGGTCAAGGTGTCCGTGCGTCTATCCCGAGAGCAAGGTGTCTGGGTGGGCTGGGCCCTGCCTCCACCACCCACTCCCTGTGTGGCCACAGGCCAGCCACCAGCCTTTACGGGCCTCACTCTTCTCATATGTAAAATGGTGTCACAAATCCTCAGCTCAAAGGGCATCAGGGAGGGTTAAATGCACTAAGTGTCATATACTAAACAGGGTCGGCTGGTCACACCGGGTTTCAGAAGCGTCTGCTTTGACATTACAATGCTCACATTAAAGTACACCTCTCCACTGTGAACACCAGGGTGTGGCCACATCCTCCTTCCCAGATGGACACATGGGTCTCCTGATCACCCTCTCTTCTGCCTCCTGATCACCCTCTCTTCTGCACTGGCCCTGCCTTGTAAACCAGGGCCCTGGCCTGTGCGGGAGGATCTGACTCAGGGTTCCCTTTTCCTTGAGACAGGGCCTCAACCAAACTCCGATCCTTCTCAATGCACAGCTGATCTCCAAACAGAAGTGGAGATCCTCCTCTGGGGCATCTTAAAAGTATCTCAATCTGACCCCTACCCATCATTTTATACCCCTACTTCTTTCCTTTTCTTCAACAACCATGACCTTACAAATAAGCACAGCGTGTTCCAAGCTGAACTATGGGCCTTCAAGTCCGTGTCTGGCAAAATAACGCTAGCAGCACAACAAGGAAGAGCCCTCGCTGGCAAACCTATCTGGATGCTCGGTCTGAGAGCAGGACTATTTGGACAGCAGAATTCAGACTGGAGAGAGTGGGCTTCCAAGACCAAAGTCAGGGTTTGCAACCAGGGATATCTCAGAAAACCATACCCAACCCTGTCAATTCTGAGTTTTAATGAGAGCTAAGGGAGTCTGTGTTCAGACCACGAAAGGTGGCTGTGATGCTATCTAGGACTTTAAGCTCCACTACCTACAACCTGTCTGACTGACTGATAGCAGCTCAGAGATGGTGAAGCCCATTTTGTGGATGAGAAAACTGAGACCAGCAAGGGAAGTCGTCAGGCCAAGGTTAGGCCTAGGTAGACAGGGACTCAGGCCACTTGCCCTAGGTGCGTGCGGCGAGCCAGAGGCTATCCCCCTACCGTATCTGGAGAAGAGCTTCTCCAGGTCCTCCTCGGAGCTGGTGTAGGGCAGGTTTCGCACAAAGAGCCTCCCGGAGTCGGCCAGGTCCTCCTCCTCTTCGTGCTCCCCGAGCGTCCGGCCTTGCCAGGGTTTGGCACCCTTCTTCAGGGGTGCCTTGGCCGCAGGGACACTCCTTTCCCTGAACACCTCGATGTAGCGGCCACCTGGGCGAGGAAAGGCTGTCAGGGCCTGGCCGGGGGGAGGCCCGGAACCTCCCAGCTTCCAGACTCATCGCTGCTGCTACCTTCCAGAGGCCACGGCGAAGGTGGCTGGGGATGGCACCGCATGCCAGCCTCTGCTCACCAGGGCGGCGGCCCCAGCTGAAGCCAGGCCTAAATGTCACTCGGCCTGTGAACTCAGCTTCAGCCCTGGGAGAGCTGGCCTGGGTCACGGGGCTGCATCTTCCTGATTCCAGGGCCTGGTCCCTGGCACTGCCCAGGGAGTCATCTCGGGTGACAGCTCCACCCTGCCACCCAGCTGTGTCCCTGCATCACTCTGAGTGCTTGATTAGACTGCAACCACCACCTTCCCTCTACACATACATAGTAGGTGCTCAATAAATCCTACCACTTGGCTTGCGAGCAAGACTCCTTAGGTTACTCCCTTCTCTAAGAGAACTCATGTCCTCACAAGGGGTTGATGGCTGGATCTGAGTCACCTGTCCACACCAGGGAGGGGTCAGAGTCATGTCCTTGTATAGAGTCCAGAGACCTCCCACATCTGGACCTCGCACTTGCTGTTCCCTGTACTGGAATCGCCCTGCCCCACAAAGCCAGAGCTGGCTCCCTCAGTTCCTCCAGTTTTTGCTCCAACGTCACCAGCTCAACGTGGTCCAAGCAGACATGATCCTGTTTAAATCCTCCAATCCCGACCCTTGCCTGCATCTGTCCACAGCACAGCCCCTCTTGTTACCGCCTCTCTCTCCCCTCTCGATGTCCTCTACAGGAAACAGCCTGATCTCTGCCCCAGGAGGCACAGGCTTTATCCTCAGCGCCCTAGGCAGTGCCCGGCAGCGCACAGCAGACCCCTGACATAACTGACTGAAAGAACCCCTGCCACCACGCGGGCATCCTTACCCATGTACTCCCTGTTGCATTTCAGGGCCTTCCTCACTTCCTCTTCACTGCTGAAATCCACAAAGACATATCCTGCAAAAGCACCATGACAAAGGCAAGGTCCGGAGGCTGCAGACACTCGTGGGAGCCATGGAGGAAGACTCACGCTGTGCTGGGTGTTGGGGGGAAGCAGCAGGAAGTGGAGGCGGGGAACCTCCAGTTTTTGCCAAATCTCACAGATTCTTCCTTTCACTCCCCTCGCCCCAGGGCAAATTTCCCTCTGCAAGAAGCGTTCTGACCCTGCGGCTGGCTTTCTAGAATGAAAATGCTGGACCACAGGAGTCACCATCAGGCGACCTTGGCCTCCCTCCCAGCCTCAGCCCGCGCTGACCAGTGCGGGCTCCTTGGCTTTCTCCAGACAAGCGTCTGTGGTGGAAGGGCTGTGCCCAGCTCGGCACCAGACGGGCCACCTGCACAGTGACCGTCTGTGGCTTCGACTGGCACAGACAGGGAGGTGCCTTTCCAAGAACGAGAGGCCTCGACCTCACAGGGCCTCAACCTCAACAGCACCAGAAGGGCCTCCCCTCCCCACTCTTCTAGAGGCGTGCTAAGACAGAGGTCTCTAACCTTTTTGGCACCAGGGACCGGTTCATGTAAGACAATTTTTTCGTAGACTGGGAGTGAGGATGGTTTCAGGATGATTCAAGCACACTGCATTTATTGTGCATTTTATTTCTAATATTATTATACTGCGATAATGTGGTAATCTGAATGATGGGAGTGGCTGTGAATACAGATGAAGCCTCCCTTGCTGGCCAGCTGCTCACCTCCTGCTGTGCAGTTCCTAACAGGCTGTGGACATGTACCGATCTGCGGTCCCAGGTTGGGGAACCTGAGTCAAGTGATGTCCCCATGGACACATGGCTAGCAGGTGTCAGGGCCATAATTTGCACCAAAGGCCAGGGTTCTGGCCTCTATCACAAGAGCCTCCCCTTGGGGACTGCAAAAGCCCCCATCCCAGCCCACCTGCCTCCTCGGCTCTGCCCCAGACCCCCCCGTCACCAGCCCCAGGGCCATCCTGAATCTGACCGTGGCCTCTTCCTAATTTCAGTCCCCAGGGGTCCCTGGCCCCTGCTGGAGGCCACAGTCGTTACTGAGCCCCCAGGCCTGGGCCGGGCCCTGCCTCCACAGCTGCACACCTCATACCCGTGGCAGGGGGCAGGAGGCAGACTCTGTCCTGGCACTGTCCCATTCACTGAGGCGGGGACCACAAGAGGAAAAACAGTGACTCTCCTCAAAGCATCTCCACAGCTCAGCTGTTCCCACCTTCCGGGCCAGGCCCCCGCCTCACCTGTTTTGTTCCCATGAGCGTTTCTCACTATTCGAATGGCCATGGGTTTCAGAGGTGCCAGGAATTCCACGACATTTTTCTGTAGGGAGAAAACGTTTCCGTTCCCCATTTCAATACAGATTTGGTCTGTATTTCTTTAATTACCAGTGAACGCAAGCATCTTTCTGGGCCATTTGAACTCTTTTGTCTTAGAAGATATCCTTGCTTCTTTCTACTTTTCTGTCGGGTCATCCATAGCTCCTGATTTCTACTTACCTGTTCGTAAGTTAAAGAAACGAGTTCTGTCTGTTGTTTGTGTTATAAATGCCTGTTTGTCTTTTGATTTATGATACAAAGTTGCCTTAGAGAAATTTTAAATGTTACCTAGCCAATTAATCCATCTTTTCCTTATGACTACTGAGTTCTGCAAATGACTCAGAAAGATGAGATGTCATTTTGATCTGTTGCACTGATAAAGAGGGAAGCCCGGGGTCCACGGGCACTCTCAGACTCTGCTGAAGAGAGCGTAAACCGGCCAAGCTTCCAGAGAGTGACTGACTTTCTGTATCCAAGCCTTAATAATGTATGTGAAGGTGCTTGTATAAAATATTTATATAAGCCAGGGCTGGCAAATGATAGCCCGCAGGTCAAATACTGCCCACAGCCTACAAGCTAAGAATGGATTTTACATTTTCAAAGGGTTTTAAGGGGGGGTAAAAAAAAAGCACAACAGAGATCATATGCCCACAAAAACCTAAAATGTGCACCAAGTGATGTTGACAGAAAAAAGCCTGCTGACCTCTGATGTCAAGAAATGTGCTGACTGCATCATTGTTCAAAACAGCAGAAGACTGGAAGCAATGTCCACGTCTCGGTTTAGGGGGGTTGGGTATAAGAGACATATGAGACGTGGGGCTCAATCCCTGGGTCCAGAAGATCCCCTGGGCGAGGGCATGGCAACACAACCCAATATTCTTGTCTGGAGCATCCCCATGGACAGAAGAGCCTGGCGGGCTACAGTCCACGGGGCTGCAAAGAGTCAGACACGACTGAAGGGACTTAGCAGCAGCAGCAGTGAATCTAACACAGTGCATCCAGAGTGAAGAACAGCACGCAGGGGACTTTGCTGGTGGCCCAGTGGTTAAAATTGGCCTTGCAATGCAGGGGGCTTGGGTTCAATCCCTGGTCAGGAAACTAAGATCCCACTTGCCCCAGAGCAACTAAGCCCACATGCCACAACTACGGAGCCTTCGTGCTGCAACCAAGACGTGACGCAGCCAAGACGAGCATGCGACGTCAAAAACGGTGTTGCAGCAGAATACTCAACATTCAGAAATATTTATGACATAATATGATGGGGGGGGGAGTTTCAAAATAGTTCCTGCTGTAGAACTGCATTTTAAAAAGAAAAAACATAGGTCAGTGTCTGCATACAAAGGAAAAAAACCTCTAAGATACACCCAGAATTTATTAGTGGTTGTCAGTGAATGGGATATAGATGTGGGGCTTGGAGGGGCCTGCTCCGATTTGCCCGGGAGGGCCTGTCTTTCCGCCTACAGTATCCAGACCCGTAGGTCATTAGTTCTGCATCCTAGTATCCTCTCTAGTTACCACTCCCCTCTCTCAAGGCAGCTGGGTTGGCAATTTCTACAGTCTTCCCAGCAATAGGTCATTTTTGCTTTTTTGTTTAGCTACACTAACAAAATTTCCTAGTACTTTCATAAGGAGGGAAACTTACAAAGTGTTCTCTCTTATGTAGATTCAGAGACAGCAAACTACAGGATGCAGGCCAAATGCGGCCTGCTGCCTATTTTTGTAAATACAGTTTGACTGGCACACAGCCGTGCCTACTGGATTACCTGTCATCTAGGGCTGCATCTGCTACAACTACAGGGTTGAATAGTGGTGAGAGACCAGACTGATCACAAAGCCTTAGGTATTTACTAGCTGGTCCCTTTTTAAAAACTTCTAGCAGAGATAAGTCTGCCCACCCTTAATATAGATGACCAATGAGGGAGCTCAGTCTTTGTCTCGGTATACCCGTCGTTTTCTGAGCCTGACAATGCTCGAGATTCTATGTCTCAGCTTTCTTGGCGCCCAGTTCCCTCCAGCTCAAGTCCTCAACCGACCCCAAAGCCCTAGTGCAACAGAGGCTCCAGGCACCCTTAGCTTTGTCTCCTCCCTCCCCAGGGTCTCCCTGCCTCACCAGGTTGGTGGCACGCACCTCTGTGACGTTGAATGGGGCTCCCCGCAGTTTCACAGTGTGGGGGGTGGTGGGTTCCTTCTGGCTGGCTGGATTCTTGGTCTGAGTGATGGCAGAGAGCAGAAATGATCACACTGAGCTCCCAGGTGCGGCTGCAGGAGAAGCCGACCTGGGTGTCCCAGTGAGTGTGCTGAAACCCCTGCCGCTAGGCAAATGGGCAATGCCCGAACCATTGTGCCTGCCAGGGATGCGGAGTCTGGCCAGGGCCTAGGGGAAGAGATGCCAAGCCTCCATGTGGCCCCAAGATGAGGGCCGGAACCACAGCCTGGCTCACGGGGGGGTCTGCTCTCAGGGGCCCCAGGCCACATGGAGGGGCAAGAGACTTAGAAGGAGCCCTCAGGTGACATTTGCCACCATGATTCAGGGCTTACTCTATGCCAGACATCGTACAAAGCACTGTGCAGACACAGCCGTCCTCCTGAATCTGTAAAACAATCTTACAGAGGTTACAGGTTTGGGATGTCTTCTGTAATTTTAGAATTGAAACAGCTCTGAAAAAAACCTAATTTGGGGTTAATTCCTTTGATAATAAAACTTGCCCTGATTTGGACTCATTTATTGGTGAAATCTGCTCTGAGCTGTCCCAGCACAATTTAAGGTTTACAATTATCCCAAGTAGACGAGTGATCAGGTCTAACATCACTGCAGAGTCATGTGCTTCTGTGGGGTGCTGACCTGCATGAGTTATGGGATACTTCCCTGAAGCCTGCAACTTCTGAGTTCCAGTGCACACTCAGGCATGGGGGTTGACCTTCATCTAAGATGAGGCTCAGCGAGCCCTGGGAATCAGACACAGGGACCAGGGCTCGCTGAGCCTCATCTCAGATGAAGGTCAGAGGCCAGAGGAGAAGCACTCACCTCGGGACCCATGGCTGCTCCAGGTCAGAGCTTGGAGTTGAACGCACAGTTCCCTGACTTAGCCACACTTGACTATCTCTTTTGAATATGTATTTTTAGGAAAAGAGGATAGGAGATAGCACTTATGAGGGGCAGAGAAGGAAAGGAGGAGAAGAGAAAGGAGAAAGAGAGGGAAGGAGAAGAGGGAATGAAGACCCAAAGGATGTGGGACGCTGTCCTGAGCAAAGAGAAGCCTCATGTGGGAGACGGAGACGGGGTGGCAGTTCCTGGAAGGCAGCGCCCACATTTTAATCTAGACTCCAGAGCCTGGCAGACCTGGATCTGGGTCCTCTCTCCCACCACTGCCCAGCAATGACTGTGGGCAAGTCACTTCCTTTCTCTGGGCCTGTTTCCTCATCTGTAAAATGGGACTAGAAACCCCATTCCCCTACAACTACCATGAGATTCAATGACAAAACAACATGCCTGGCATTGAACCTTACATGTAGTCAACGCTCAGTTAATTTCCTCTAGTCTTGCCGATCGTGGGCTCACCCCTGCCTATCTTCCTACTGAATACTAAATATGGTATATTCAAGATCCTTTTTCAGCTTGTTTACATCCCCCCAACTCTGGAGAGGCAGGCAGCCTCTCTCTTAGTAAAAGGAACCAAATTCAGAGAGGGAGTGTGCTTGCTTGGGGTCACACAGCAAGCAAGCAGCTGGGCTGAGAGCTAAAGGCAGGTCTCCAGGCTGCTGAACTACCCCTCCTTAGTATTAAACTGCCCACAAAGGGGATGCAGGGAAGGTAGGCGAGGTCCAGGTCTCCCTCCCCAGGCTCCTCACAGATCCACACACACCTTGGCTGGGGCCGCCTCTCTGTCCTGCTGGGTGGGGGCAGCAAAGGAACCCTCTTCCTCTGACTCACTCCCCTCTTCACAGTTCACAGCTTCATCTTCACTCTCCTCTGAGGATGGTGACTCAGCCACCACCACCTTGGACTTCAGGTAATCCATGTCGGACAGCTCCTTCTGCACAGCTGCCTTGGGTTCCTTGGGTTTGAGGCCATCCTCCTCCTCTGGAAAGATGGAAAGGCTGGGAGTTGGCGATGGCTGTGAGCAAACCAGAGGGCTGGGGTGCCAGACAGCATGGTGGTGTGACACATCAGGTGCCAAGCCCTCTGGTGCCCAGCAAGCCCTTGGATAAATAACTGAAATGATGGCGACAGTTTCCATGCTCCACACGGAGAATTTCAGGGCTCTCTCACCAGCCTCTCTCACTGGCCAAGTGTGAGGCTGCACGACTTTTTGAGACCCTAGAGAGGACTTTTACTCCTTGAGCCAGACCTGCCGGTGGCTCCCAGGCCTAACAGGGAGCTCGGGTTTTACCCCAGTTGCTCTTTCAGAGGAAATCCAAACTCCTCATGGGTCTGGTGAGCTCGGTGGCTTCTCCGCCAGCCCCCTCTGCTGCAGCTGCCCTGAGCACGTGGACACCCCCTGAACCCATGGCTGCTCCAGGTCAGAGCTTGGAGTTGAACGCACAGTTCCCTGACTTAGCCACACTTGACTATCTCTTTTGAATATGTATTTTTAGGAAAAGAGGATAGGAGATAGCACTTATGAGGGGCAAGAAGGAAAGGAGGAGAAGAGAAAGGAGAAAGAGAGGGAAGGAGAAGAGGGAATGAAGACCCAAAGGATGTGGGACGCTGTCCTGAGCAAAGAGAAGCCTCATGTGGGAGACGGAGACGGGGTGGCAGTTCCTGGAAGGCAGCGCCCACATTTTAATCTAGACTCCAGAGCCTGGCAGACCTGGATCTGGGTCCTCTCTCCCACCACTGCCCAGCAATGACTGTGGGCAAGTCACTTCCTTTCTCTGGGCCTGTTTCCTCATCTGTAAAATGGGACTAGAAACCCCATTCCCCTACAACTACCATGAGATTCAATGACAAAACAACATGCCTGGCATTGAACCTTACATGTAGTCAACGCTCAGTTAATTTCCTCTAGTCTTGCCGATCGTGGGCTCACCCCTGCCTATCTTCCTACTGAATACTAAATATGGTATATTCAAGATCCTTTTTCAGCTTGTTTACATCCCCCCAACTCTGGAGAGGCAGGCAGCCTCTCTCTTAGTAAAAGGAACCAAATTCAGAGAGGGAGTGTGCTTGCTTGGGGTCACACAGCAAGCAAGCAGCTGGGCTGAGAGCTAAAGGCAGGTCTCCAGGCTGCTGAACTACCCCTCCTTAGTATTAAACTGCCCACAAAGGGGATGCAGGGAAGGTAGGCGAGGTCCAGGTCTCCCTCCCCAGGCTCCTCACAGATCCACACACACCTTGGCTGGGGCCGCCTCTCTGTCCTGCTGGGTGGGGGCAGCAAAGGAACCCTCTTCCTCTGACTCACTCCCCTCTTCACAGTTCACAGCTTCATCTTCACTCTCCTCTGAGGATGGTGACTCAGCCACCACCACCTTGGACTTCAGGTAATCCATGTCGGACAGCTCCTTCTGCACAGCTGCCTTGGGTTCCTTGGGTTTGAGGCCATCCTCCTCCTCTGGAAAGATGGAAAGGCTGGGAGTTGGCGATGGCTGTGAGCAAACCAGAGGGCTGGGGTGCCAGACAGCATGGTGGTGTGACACATCAGGTGCCAAGCCCTCTGGTGCCCAGCAAGCCCTTGGATAAATAACTGAAATGATGGCGACAGTTTCCATGCTCCACACGGAGAATTTCAGGGCTCTCTCACCAGCCTCTCTCACTGGCCAAGTGTGAGGCTGCACGACTTTTTGAGACCCTAGAGAGGACTTTTACTCCTTGAGCCAGACCTGCCGGTGGCTCCCAGGCCTAACAGGGAGCTCGGGTTTTACCCCAGTTGCTCTTTCAGAGGAAATCCAAACTCCTCATGGGTCTGGTGAGCTCGGTGGCTTCTCCGCCAGCCCCCTCTGCTGCAGCTGCCCTGAGCACGTGGACACCCCCTGGCTCCTGCTCTCCCCACTCCTCTGCCATGCCTTTCCCTCTGCCTGGAACCCCTCCTCACCCTCCACCCCCTCTGAGTCCCCCCAACTCCCACTGAGTCCTTTGGATCCCAGCTTTGCACAGAGACTTTACCAGTCATAAAACTCACCTTAAATTCACTCCCTTGCCTTTCAACCAAAGTTGATTCCCACCTCTCGATCACCACACTCAGCATGCTGAGCCCCTCATGGCTACACAGTGAGCCCCTTCGAAGGACAGAGGTTCATCCTCACCGCCTCTGTGCAAGCACCACCCTCCTCCAGGGCCTCTCCCACCCCCCACTTCCTGCTTTCTCTCTGAGGCACTCACGTTCACATCACGTACTGAATACTGAATAAAGGAATCAGTCTGATTCCTCTACTGTCTCTTTCCCCACAGACTCTCTTGTCTTTTGCTCACTGCTACATCCACTGCCTGGCATACAGTAGGTGCTCAATCAATTATTGAGTGAGTAATCCACGGACTGAATAAGGGACCAGGATCGATCAAGTCCGACGTACCCATGGTTGGGATCATCAACCCTCTATGGGGCAGCATCTGATCTGCTATCTCCCAGGTCCAGCCTGGAGGGGTCCCAGTCACTCATGCACAAGTGCGGGCAGGTGCAGGGTGCCCACTATAGCGGGGAGCACACCCTCACCTTCCGAGTTCTCCCCATCTTCCTCCTCCTCACTCTCCTGCCCTGAGTCAGAGTCAAAGTTCAGGTAATCGTTGGCTGGCTTGCTCTTCCCTTTCGAGGGCTCAGCGTCCAGGGCATCGTTCGCCCAGGTGGCCACCTGTATCCGCTTCTGGTGAACCGACAGGAACTCCTGGAACTCATTATCGTCTTTCAGCTGTGGGTGCCGGAGAAGCAGGAAGAAGAGAGAAGAGGCAGAGAAGGTCAGGGAGGGCTCGCCCTTGCTAACTCTTTGGAGAGTAAGCACGTTCTCTGAGGCATGCTCCCCTAGTCTCTAGAAGACTCCTGGGGGCTAGCTGGGTTGTTCCTGGGGAGGGTGGCACTGGACAGAAAGACAAAGAGGCCACAGAGATATGGCAAGGGGAGACGGGCAGCGAGGGACATCTCTGCTGCCCACCCTTGGTGTGGTCACCAAGACAGACCCACCTTCTCCAGTTCACCTGCGACCTTCTTCTTCTTGTCGTCCTGTAAACAGAAGGCACAGGCGTGAGGGTCACAGATGAAAGGAGATGGGGCCCCACTGCCCCGGGAGGGCTGCTTTCGGGAACCATCCAAGAGGGGTTCCCAGCTCTCTCTACTTCCCACTGCCCTGCCTTCCTGGGGTGGCCGCTCTGCTGACACCCGGGATATGGCCGGGAGTGACCGTCTACACACTTTCTTAGCTTCCGTGGAGATGGTGTCTTTGTCTTTTGGGGGTGGCTTGGACTGGCTCGATTTCTGAGTATGCTTGCTCCAGGCTCGGGGCTTTGTCGGGTCCCCAAAGGACTTGCAGAACTCCACCTGCAAGAGACAGAGAGGATGATGATGACACCTGCCACTCTGCCCAGCACAGGTGGGTGCTGACCAGGGGCAGTGGATGAACAATGTAGACCAGTGCTTCTCATTGTGAGACCAGTGGCAACACCATCACCTGTGAGCTCGTAGACACACAAATTCTTGGCTCCTCTCCCCCAACATAGGGAATCAGAGACTCCAGGGAAAACTGCTTCTACAAATGCTGCTAGGGATTAACAAGCAGGAGGATCTGAGAACAGTGAGGAAGACCAAAGGCATCATGGTCTGGAAGGGGCCAGGCACTGGTCTCGCACGTGCAAAGAAAGAGCGACAGGCAGGTGGGGGTGAGGTCCATGCCCGCTCACCGTGATCCGAGACGTGTCGATAAAACTCTTGTTGAAATGGTTCAGCGCCGTCTGGGCCTCGTCCTCGGACTTGAAGCCGATGAAGCCAAACTTGCGGAACTTGCCATCTTTGGTGAACTTGAGGCTGCAGTCCGTCAGCGTGCCGAAGGCGGAGAAGAGCTGCCGGAAACGCTCCTCCTTCATCTAGGACAGGACAGGAATGGTGACGGAGGAGCCGGGAGGCCTCAGAGCCAAAGGGACAAAATGGGCTGGGAACCCGAGACCCCGAGATTCCTCCCCTTAGGCGGGGCAGTGGCAGAGTGTGCTTTGTGGCTGGCACCTGGTTCTAACCCAGCTCCAATATTTGTCTGTGTGTGGCCTTAACCAAGTCCCTTCATCAATGAGGAAGTCAAGACTCAGAATCCTCTGGGCCTGCGTGCTGCTAGGAGGTTAATAAGACCTATTGTGTCAGAAGCCCAGCATCGTTCCTGCTACAATGTAAACATCTAACAAATGCTTGTCACAGTAGATGTGTGAAATAAGGAATATAGTAAACTATACAGCATTTGCTGATTGTGGTAGACAGGAGTAAGCATCTTTACAACTGGTTTTCAGGACTCCTCATAAGCACTGTCCTATGTCCCAAGAGTAAGCTCTCCACTTTGTTTCCTGGCCTATTTATACCCCCGAAGACTTCCTGCTGACTTCCACTATGAAAGATATGAAACCTACATCATCCATTCCTCCCCTTCCAGTCTCTGTTATCTGTTTTTAATTCTTTCATCATTTACCCTAAATAGGTTACTTTAAAAATATCAATTATTGGGGCTTCCCTGGTGGTCCAGTGGCTAAGAATCTGCCTTGAAATGCAGGGGACACAGGTTCAATCCCTGGTCTTGGAAGATCCCACATGCTGTGGAAGGACTAAGCCTGTGCATCACAACTCCTCAGCCCTTGTTCTAGAACTCCTGCAACAAGAGATGCCACTGCAGTGAGAAGCACTTGCCCTGCAACTAGAGAAAACCCCCACTTAGCAGTGGAGACCAAGCACAGTCAAATAAATAAATAAAAATCTTAAAAAACACACACATTTATCACTGATCCATCCTTTAGCTTTAGACAGCATCTCTTGATGCCTCACTCTGATGTATGAGGATTTTAGCATGGCAACTCTTTCTTCCCCTCTCAACTACCATCTCATTTTGCTCCCAGTATGGCATATCTCTTCCTATTGCATGTCTTGTCTGATAAATGAAAGAATTAGTTATAAACAGTTGCAGTAGGAGCTGACAATTTGCAGGCTTACTGTGTGATGACATTAAGGATTTTGAAATAAGTAACTTGTCAAGAGATGCCAAGTCATAAAGATGGTTACTCTTGGAGGGAAGACAGGACAGAACAAAAGTCTTTGCTTGGATGGCCAGTGGCTGACTCTGTACTCCCAGTGGAGGGGCTCCTGGTCAGAGAACTGAATCCCACATGCCACAACTAAGAGTTCAAATGCCACAACTAAAGATCCCACAGCCAAATAAATATAAAATTTTTAAAAAGACGCTTAAAAATAAAGATTTTGCTTCTCATTTTATACTGAATTTTAATAGTCATATGATAAGTGATTATCCCCAACGTGCCATGGAGAAAGAGGTAAAGTAAAAAAGCACAAAAATGAAACAGAAATGGCTTTATGTTCTTACTCTTTCTAAGGAGTACAGATCTCTCAGGCCACCACATGGCACATTTTGTATTTGGGGAATGAGCTTACTGGCCACACCAGAGGGGGAGGGCCCTCTCCACCCAAGGAAATGTCACCGTTAAGTAACTACAGATAATCCTCTGGGGCAGAAGGCACTAGCCATCTGACACTACACATTCAACTGTTTTTTTCACTCATTTATTCAGGATGCTTTTATTGGATGCCTACCACAGTGCCAGGTTCTGTGGGCTCTAGGCAGAGACAAGTATGACTGG
This sequence comes from Madoqua kirkii, assembly GCA_006408675.1. Classification (NCBI taxonomy): domain Eukaryota; kingdom Metazoa; phylum Chordata; class Mammalia; order Artiodactyla; family Bovidae; genus Madoqua; species Madoqua kirkii. The sequence goes on from SJYC01137369.1 coordinate 26,169, forward strand.
GTCACCCCTTTCCACTCACGGAATTAAGTGGTTTAAAGCCTTTCACAGTCACTCAGTTTTCTTAAAACTATTCATTCCTACTGCCCTCAAGGCGAGAACCGGGAACTGTAACGCAGGTACCCAGCCTATTACACCCCATTTTCCTCCCAGACAGTATCCCAAATGGAAGAATATAGGTGTGGTGTCTAATTCAGTCAGAAGTCAACAAAAAAAGTGATGGAACAAGAGGGTTAAGGGAACAAAGCATTCGACACGACGTGGGGACTAGCATCTCCCTAGGAAAGAGGTTTCGGGTACCAAGGGGCCAGATGTAAAACCTTTAAGAGGCACTACCCGTCTCTCCCAACCGTCAAATGAATCTGCCGAGAACCCTGCGGAATCCTCCAGGAACCCTGCCCGAAAGAGAAAGCTCCTCAACTCTCTCCAGGCACCTCCCTCCCAATCTCCAACTTCTGGCTGAGTCCCAATTTCCGATTCTCAAACCCAGTCTCTGTACTCACCCCATTCGGGAGGTTCTTCACGATCAGTCGTGACATGGCGAACTGCCCCACTGTTTTGATTTCAGCACGAATAGGTAGCGACTACCACCACCAACTTTCACGCTACCGCTCTGGGTGCCGCCATCTTTGGCAAGCCGGAACAAGGTCACGTGCTCGAGACGTAGCCCGCCTCTACGGAAGTAGGCGTGGCCAAAGGCCTACCCAAGGAAGTCACACCCTCTAAGGGGCGGGACTGAGTGCTTGCATCCTGCGCAGGCGCAGGCTGTTCGGCGACACCTGGATAGGACACCGGAATGGCTAGGCCGGCAGGGGGCGCTCGTTCGTAACATTGGCAGGGAATTGACTGGAGCAGTGTTTGAACTGTGCTTAAGCAGAAATCGTTTTAGCTATCTTTTCTGTTTTATTATTATTGAGCTTTTACCTGGCCCTGTGAGTGGGGGCAGGATTAGAGAATCTTGCCTGTCTTTGAGACATGGGCTGAGGCTCAAGGCGTGGCCAAAGACCTACCCAAGGAAGTTACACCCTCTAAGGGGCGGGCTGAGTGCTTGCATCCTGCGCAGGCGCAGGCTGTTTAGCGGCGCCTGGGTAAGACACCGTAATGGCTAGGCCGGCAGGGGGCGCTCGTTCGTAACATTGGCAAGGAATTGACTGGCTGGAGCAGTGTTTGAACTGTGCTTAAGCAGAAATCGTTTTAGCTATCTTTTCTGTTTTATTATTATTGAGCTTTTACCTGGCCCTGTGAGTGGGGGCAGGATTAGAGAATCTTGCCTGTCTTTGAGACATGGGCTGAGGCTCAGACAGGCTGCCTGGTACCGTGAATCATTTACTCAGCATCACCTGTGAATGTTCAGTTTAGTTCAGTTCTGTCGTTCAGTCTTGTCCGACTCTTTGCGACCTCATGAATCGCAGCACGCCAGGCCTCCCTGTCCATCACCAACTCCTGGGGTTCACTCAGACTCACGTCCATCGAGTCGGTGATGCCGTCCAGCCATCTCATCCTCTGTCGTCCCCTTCTCCTCCTGCCCCCAATCCCTCCCAGCATCAGAGTCTTTTCCAATGAGTCCACTCTTCGCATGAAGTGGCCAAAGTATTGGAGTTTCAGCTTTAGCATTATTCCTTCCAAAGAACACCCAGGACCAATCTCCTTTAGAATGGACTGGTTGAATCTCCTTGCAGTCCAAGGGACTCTCAAGAGTCTTCTCCAACACCACATTTCAAAAGCATCAATTCTTCATCGCTCACCTGTGAATGTTAGGTGCCAATTGGTAATGAACATCCCATTTTGCAAAGTAAAGCAGTTTGTTCAAAGTCATAGAGCTGTTAAATATTGTTACATTACGTGATAGGTGTGGACAAGGAATATTGCCTGCAAGTTCAGTAAACAGACGGTGTTTGCAGCTGCCAAACCATCAGCTACTGCAGCTGTCCCCAAAAGGTGCCCCCTGAGGGGAATTCAAGATGGAGAAAAACAGGATCCTGACCCTAGGTGGCCAAGATATCAAAGGAATAATTTCCATGAGCCCAGACTCTTGCATCTTTCCATACATAGAAAATCACTAAAGTTGTTAATTTAAGATGTCTGTTTTTGTGATTATCAGTATTCATTTGTAGTAAACTTTTTTTTTTCAGTCAAAATGTCCTGGTTCCTCCCTTACCTCTTTGGAACAGTGCCTCAGAACTATCTGAGAAGCCCTAAGCTCCTGGGCTTAAGTCCTCAGTAAGTCTTCTGAATAAAACACAATGTCTACTTTGTAGCTTGTGCATTTTTTTGCCAGTGGACATAGGATCTTGGGGTGTATTGGTTTCCTACCACCTGCCACAAATTTCCAGAGACTCGGTGGCTTAAAACAACAGAAATGTATTCTCTCATGGTTTTGGAGTTCAGAAATCCAAAAATCAAAGTGTCTGCAAGGTTTCGCTGCCCCCAGAGTTTCTGGGGAAGGATCCCTCCTGAGTGTCCCAGCTTCTGGTGGCTCCAGGGGAACCTTGGCTTCATGACTGCATCACTCCATCTCTGCCTCCATCTTCATGTTTGAATCAAATCCATCTCCCTGTCTTTTGTTTCATGAGGATACCTGCTACTGGGTGTAGGGCCCATCTTTTTTCTTTTAAAAGTCATTTTTCTTGGAGTATAGTTGCTTCTGGGGGGTTCCCATGTGATGTTAATGGTTAAAAACCCCCACCTGCCAATGCAAGAGATGTAAAGAGATGTGAGTTTGATTCCTGGGTCCGGAAGATCCCCTGGAGGAGGGCTTGACAACCCACTCCAGTATTCTTGCCTGGAGAATCCCAGGGACAGAGGGGCCTGGCAGGCTATATAGTCCATAGGACGGCAAAGAGTTGGACATGACTGAAGTGACTTAGCACACACTCATAGTTGCTTTTCAATATTGTGTTAGTTTCTACTGTATAGCAAAGTGAGGGGCTTCTCAGATGACATAGTAAAAAAAATCCTCCTGCAATGCAGAAGATACAGGTTCGATCCCTGGGTTGGAGGGCATGTCAACCCACTCCAGTATTCTTGCTTGGAGAATCCCATGGACAGAGGAGCCTGGTGGGCTACAGGCCATGGGGTCAAACAGAGTAGGAGATGGCTGAGCACTCACACACAGCAAAGTGAATCAGCTATATGTATACACATATCCCCTCTTTTTTGGGTATTCTTCCTACTGAGGTCACCAGAGAGCATTTAGAGCTCCCTGAGGTATACAGGAGGTTCAGTTATCTATTTCACACATAGTATCAGTAGTGTATATATGTCAATCCCAATCTCCCAACTTATTCCACCATCCCCCTTTCCTCCTTTGGTGTCCACATGTTTATTAGGGCCTGTCTTAAATCTAGAATGGTCTCATCTTAGGATTTCTCAGTTGATATCTATAAAGACCCTTTTCTAAGTAAGGTCACGTTTACAGGTTCTAGGGAGTAGGAGGTGGGCATGTCTGTTGAACATCTTACTTGAGGATTTACTTGCTTGGTAGTAGGGTACTCCAAAGGTCATATTTCACCCTCTCCATGTCTTACATAGACTGTCTACATAAGACATACTGTGTGTTTCAAAGAAAACAGACACCCCAATGTAAAAATGAACCCTCAAGTCTAGAGTAGGTGACAACGGGTCACTGTGTTTCCAAGACATTCAATTTATTCAACAGTTATTTATTGATGGGTATGAAAGTGCTCTTTAATCAAATGACAATTAGGAGGTTGTTTTCTGCACTCCACAACCCTGGTGGGGCCCGGCCGGAGCAGGCTTTACAACGGAGCTCTGAGATCTCAGCCTTTTATGAGAGGGCAAGTGTGGGTTTCCCAGCCAGGCCTGGTTTCATGTATTTTCCTTTTATTATTTTCATGAACTTCCTTTATTAAAATGTGCAACTAAATGTAGCCTTCTCTCAAGAAATTCACAAATCAGAAGGCTTTTCAAAGGTCTTAAAAGAAAATGGAATGCTCTCAGCTAATCACACAACCCAACTCTGGACCGGAAAAATATGGTCCCCACATGTCCAGGAAAGGAAGAACCTGTATATCCCCATGCATTTAATAAACAGCTACGTTGTAACATTATTATTAGTCTTCTTGCTTTCCTGCCTTCTTGTTTGTCTGCTGCCTCTTTTTCCTTCCCAGCAGATATAATCCAGGGGCACCTGGATCCTACCAGGCTGGCCTCTTTGATTACACCTGGGGATTAAAAAGAAAAAAGGCAGATAAATCTAAGCTGACTCCCATCAATCACACTGCCTTCACAAAAGTTCTCAGGCAGCGAGAAGTCTGTCTAGACCCCACAGTAACTCATTTCCTGGCAGGGAGCGGCCAATGGTGGGGAGAGATGTCAGAAGGGTTGGAGGATGGAGAAAAGAGAGAAAGTTGGACCCTTGATTTCTTGCACATGAGGCATCTGATTATGAAAAAAAAATCAGGCAAACTTCAATGAGAGGATAGCCTACAAAGATCCCTGACCAGAACTCTTCCAAGTTGTCGAGGTCACTCGAATGAGAGACATCTGGGAAACCATCACAGCCAGGAGGAACTGAAGGCTGCGGGTTGACCGACTGGAATGTAGCATCTTGCATGAGATTCTGGGAAAGAAAAAGGACTTGCGGGGGAGGAGCGGTGATTGAGGAAGTTCAAACAGAGCATGGGTTTCTGTTAGTAATAATATAGGGTTGGCCCAAAAATTCATTTGGGTTTTTCTTAAGATCTGATGAAAAATTCAAATGAAATTTTTGGCCAATGCAATACATCGCTGTAGGTTTGTTCACAGTGACAAATGTGCCAGAGTAACATTCGTGGTAGGAGAAACTGGATGCAGGGTGCATGAGAACTCAAATATTCTCACATTTCTGAATATCGAAAATGATTCTAAAATAATCTATTAACTATCTCTTTAAAAAGTATTTTGAAAATTAAAAGAGAAGGATGAATACTGATGCAATCACTATAGAGGTGGAATAATCGCCAAGGAATATTATATAGGGCAAAAAACATGGTGTAGAAGGATGTTCCTCTTGGTGTAGAAAAAAACTGCGGGGGAAGCATGGTCTTTCTGAACCACCACTGCTGGATGCGGGGCAACAAACCGTGTCCTGGGCTGGGTTCGGCCTGTCCTGTCACTGTTTTTGTGATGACTTCATAGCTAAGGAGGGTTTGCATGCTTTTTAAATTTTTATTTTGTTTTGTGATTCCATGTGGCTTCTGGGATCTTAGTTCCCTGACCAGGGACCAAATCCATGTCCCCTACATCTGGAGGGCAGAGTCTTAACCACTGGACTGCCAGGGAAATCCCAAGTTTGCACATTTTTAAGTGGTTGAAAAAAATACCAAAAGAAAATCCGCATTGTGTGACCCATGAAAATAATGTAAAATTCACGTTTGTGTGTCCATCAGTAAAATTGTACAGGAATCGAGTCTGATATGTTCACATACGTCATGTCTGTGGCTGCTTTTGTGTGACAACAGCAGAGGTAAGGCAGTGTGACCAGGGCCACGTGCCTGCAAAACTGAACCTATGATTCTTCATAGAAAATATTTGCTGAGCCACTGCTTGGCTAGCTCTGGGGGAATAGATGAGAAAATGTTAACAGTTTCCTCCAGGAAGGAGAACAGGATGGCTGGGGGAGGTGTGGTAATTGTTGCTGGGTGCAAGTTTGACTTTTTTTTTTAAATTGAATTCATTTACCAAATGCAATGTTGAAGAAGAAGCTGGGCTCTTTCAGGCCCATGGGCCAGGGGCTTGAAACATTTTAAGTCTAAAGAAAAACAGTAATGCCCAAAGGCATTTAAGGCATTGATTATTTGACTGTAGTGCCCTGGTCAAGGTGGGTCAGTGTGCAATCAGGGAAGGCTTCCTGGAGGCAGTGAGCCTTGATAACTGGCAATTGATGTGTTTGAAATGCAAAGAAGGGACTTAAAGGCAATGTTGTGATTAAATTGAAGAGGAAGAGCTGAAGCTCTGCATTTTGCTGGACATGGTCCCAGATCCCTGATCCATGCTGTTTCTACGTCCCTTCAGTCGTGTCTGACACTTTGCAACCGCATGGACTGTAACCTGCCCAGCCCTCTGTCCATGGGATTCTCTAGGCAGGAATACTGGAGTGGGTTGCCATGCCCTCCTCCAGGGGATCTTCTCGATCCAGGGATCAAGCCTGTGTCTCTTATGTCTCCTGCAATGGCAGGTGAGTTCTTTACCACCAGCGCCACCTGAGAAGCAGCCCCCTGAGCCATGGATAATTAGTTACTATCCATGTTTATCTGTTAAAAGAAGTGAAGGGAAGCATGAATGTCATAGCTCAGAAGTTATGCAGCCACGATTCTAATCCGGCTGTGATGGAGCAATGGCTTGAAAAGCTAGTTCATTTCCTGACATCGGCCTCAAGGTCCTATGAGGTCCCTTCACTGACCACTGCTCCCCATCCACTCAGCTCCAGCCACGCCAGCCACTCTCTGCTTCTCACCTGTGCCAACCTTGTTCTCACCTGCCAGGAGTTGAATTATGTCCTCCGCCATCCCCCACCCCTCAGCCCCCCTGCAAAAGATATGTTGACATCCTTGGAACCTGCAGACATGACCTTATTTGTAAGTGAGATCTTTACAGATGTCATTAAGTGAAGGGTCTCAACATGAGATCTTTTAAGATATAGGGTGTGCCCTCATTCCAAAGGCTGGTATCCTTATAATAAAGCCACGTGAAAACACAGACACAAAGGGAGAACTCTGCAAGATGACTGAGGTGGAGCCTGAGAGATCCAGCCACCATCAGACCAGATGAGGAACCAGCAGGCTAGAAGAGGCAAGACCCTGGTGGCCCAGTAGTTAAGACTGTCCCTTCCAGTGCAGAGGGTGTGGGTTCCATCCTTGGTGAACTGGGGAGCTAAGATCCCTCATATGCTAAATTGCTTTAATTGCATTCAACTTTTTGCAACCCCATGGGCTGTAGCCCCTATGGACTCTGTTCATGGGATTTCCCAGGTAAGAACACTGGAGTGGGTTGCCATTTCCTCCTCCAGGGGATCTCCCTGACCCAGAGATCAAGTCTGCGTCTCCTGGATTGGCAGGTGGATTTTTTGCCACTGAGTCACGGGGGAAAGTGAAAGTTGCTCAGTCCTGTCTGACTCTTTGTGACCCCATGGATTGTAGCCTGCCAGGCTCCTTGGTCCATGGGAGTCTCCAGACCAGAATACTAGAATGGGTAGCCGTTCCCTTCTCCAGGGAATCTTCCCAACTCAGGGATCGAACCCAGCCCCCAGGGAAGCCCATCTTAATCAAGAAAGAGGCTTCTCTACTCATCTAGTCCTTGCGCTGCCCATTTAGAAATCTGTCTGCAGTTCTAGAGGTTGGCCAGCAAGTGGCGCCAGAGGATCATGTGCAAACACGTTTAGGGCGGCGGGAACAAGGGGGAAAATCTTTGTAAACCTGAATTGAAAGTGGGAAGTTTCAAGGACACGGTCCACTGGGCCGCAGGAGCCCTAGACATATGGGCCTAACCTGGTTACAGTGGATGGGGCTTATTCCTGACCTCGCTTCATTAGGGAGAGAGAACACTGCCTCCTTGCCAGGGGAAGCCTGCTCAACAGCGCGGCTGGCGTTTGTCAGTAAATATTCCTGGGTAAATAAATGGGTTTGAACCCAGAGGAAGTGCAGGAAAGCTGTCTAAATGCAGACTGCAAGAGGGAGCGTTCTATCTGGGAAGGAAAGAAAGGACACTGCTCGTCAGGGTTGCGAGCAGAGAAAAGACCCTGGAGGTCTTGAGGACACGGGATACAGGGACCACCTAGCGTCATGGGCCGGGTTAGGAGATGCCAAGGATAAATGGAATATTTCCTGCCACATCAGTAAACAAAAGATGTCCCAGCCATCAGTGATTCCACCACCGGAGGTGAGCTGGTGAGCGCTGAGGGAACTCGGGAAATAACACCTGCCATCTAGCAGCCATCAGACCGCATCCACTCCCTGGAGTGGTAAGCCCATCCTGCCACATCAGTAAACAAAAGATGTCCCAGCCATCAGTGATTCCACCACCGGAGGTGAGCTGGTGAGCGCTGAGGGAACTCGGGAAATAACACCTGCCATCTAGCAGCCATCAGACCGCATCCACTCCCTGGAGTGGTGAGCCCTGAGGAAACTCAGGATGTGAAAACACAGGATACTGGCCCCAGATAGCTGAGGTGCGTAACAAAGGCATGATTTCAGTGAGCCCAGACTCTTGCATCTTCCCGTACAAGTCTGTATGCACACTCAGTTGCTCAGTCATCCGCCCACGTGACCCCATTCCCTGTAGCCTGCCAGGCTCTTCTGCCCATGGAGATTCCCAGGCAAGAATTCTTGAGTGGGTTACCATTTCCTCCTTCAGTGCCATCTTCCCGACCCAGGGATCAAACCCTTGTCTCCTATCATTAGCAGACAGATTCTTCACCACTGAGCTACATGGGAAGCCCTTTCCATACATAAAAAAAGGCTAAATTCCTTAAGATAACTGATTTTTCTTAATTGACAATACTATTTTGACATGCAGGCTACCTGCCCTTTGTCACAAAACTTCTATATAACCTGTCTTCTCCCATTACCCCCTTGGAGCAGTTCTCCTGGTCCTGAAGTCCCCAAATTCCTGCTGAATGAAACATAACTCTCAACTCTTATTAGATTGTGACTATATTTTTAGTTGGCAGAACAAAGGCACCAGAGATGCAACAGCGGAGCCCATGGCAGGCTGAGAAATAGCCCTGCCGATTAGATATCCTGGCCCTGATCCTTGCAATCACTTTGCCAACAAACCTCTGTATAGTCAAAGCTACGGTTTTTCCAATAGTGGTGTATGGATGTGAGAGCTGGACCATAAAGAAGACTGAGCGCTGAAAAATGGGTGCTTTTGAATTGCGGTGCTGGAGAAGACTCTTGAGAGTCCCTTGGGCTGCAAGAAGATCAAACCAGTCAATCCTAAAAGAAATCAACCCTGAATACTCATTGGAAGGACTGTTGTTGAAGCTCCAATACTTTGGCCACTTGATTCGAAAAGCCAACTCATTGGAAAAAACCCTGATGCTGGGCAAGATTGAAGGCAACAAAAAGGAGGGTGGCAGAGAATGAGATGGTTGGATGGCATCACCAAATCAGAGTTTGAGCAAACTCTGGGAGATGGTGAAGGACAGGAAAGCCTGGTGTGCTGCAGTCCATGGGGTTGCAAAGAGTCAGACACAACTTAGCTACTGAACAACAACAAATCCTTGCAAACTGAGAATACTACCTTATTGGGGAAAATAGATAGTGGGGAAAAAGATAGTGCCTTTGCAGCTATTAAGTGTTTTTAGATTTCTGTGTGAAGCTAGAAGAGGGAGGCTGAGGGAGATTTGATTCCCATAGAGGAGATGGGCAATGTGAGATGGAGCAGAGGGTGATTTTAAGATGCAGCTTTGAAGAGGGGAGCTATATAGCCGCAAACCAAGGAATGCTGGCAGCATGCCTCACCCCCAGGAGGGAGGAGGAAAGGAACAGAACCTCCCCAGAGCCCCCAGAGGCAGCACGACCCAACAGATACCTCACTGTCTCCCCAGTGAGACAGTCTCCCCAGGTTTTCGACTTTTGACCAGCAGAACTGTGAAAGAGTGTGTATGTATTGTTTTAAATCAAGTTTGTGGTTTGTTAACAGCAGCCACAGAGACATTGCTACTGCAGGAGCGAAGAGGTAGAGGGAGTGAGGCGACTCGAACTACTTAAAGAGGAGCTATGGGCACGGTGAGACTCACCACTATCTCACGAACCTGTGCAGGCTGGGCGTGGGTGGGACCTCTGCTCTTTGGTTCACCTCCGATTGTCTGAGTGCCTCCCATTGGCTGAGTCCAACAGGCAGTGAAGGACGGATAAGGGGGCGGGGCTGGGAGTCAATGGACCATAACCGGCCGGCCAGGTCTATGCCGTGGAGTCGAGATTGCCCGTTCCTAGGATGGGCGCCATAAGTTGATGGCTTTTTCTCTCTTTCACAGGACAACATACAGACTTCACGTGATGGTGCCTCTGGAACACTCTGGAATATATTTTTACTGATTATTTCCGACTTGGCAAAAATTTAAAAAAATGTAATAATCAGTATTGGTGATGGTGTTGGGAAATGGACCTTCTATAATAATCTGATAGAAGTGGTGCAAACTTGTTGCTCTTTTTTTTTGCAAACCACATAGAAGACTTCCACAGTGGCTGCAGTTCTTGGAGCTTATTTTAGGAAGTTATTTCACCCATGTATTAAAGCTTTGAGTATGTGTTGTTTATAATAGTGAAAAATCAAAGCTCTAGAAATGGCCAACCATCAAGAATTGTTTAAAACTTTAAGAAAAAATATTTAAAACTCTGAAATTTTCTTACACAATGATATTCACTTAACTCCTAAAAAGAAGGCCATGAAAAGATGTTCAATATATATTCATTGGGGGAAGAAAGCAGTGTTCCAAACAGTACGTAGAGTATAATTCCATTTTGGTTTAAAGACTGTACTGTATGTACATGTTTATTTTTACTAAAATCAAAGCTCTAGAAATGGCCAACCATCAAGAATTGTTTAAAACTTTAAGAAAAAATATTTAAAACTCTGAAATTTTCTTACACAATGATATTCACTTAACTCCTAAAAAGAAGGCCATGAAAAGATGTTCAATATATATTCATTGGGGGAAGAAAGCAGTGTTCCAAACAGTACGTAGAGTATAATTCCATTTTGGTTTAAAGACTGTACTGTATGTACATGTTTATTTTTACTATAACAAGTGTCTTGATGATGCCTTCATAAATGCATCCATTTTAAAGAATGTATCTTTTTTTATGAGGGTACCACTTGTGTAACAATATATCAAGTACACACACATATGCTTATATACGCATAGACTACTTCTGGAAAGATGCCTAAGAAACTGAAAGCAGTGATGTTCTGAGCAGAGGGCGTTGATGCCCACCCCCACTTCGTGGGCGCTGACGCCTGCTAGACTGCTTCTGCAGCCCTGTCCTCCCTTGGGAGCTTCCTACAACTGCAGACCCTACACACCGTGGCACTAGGCAGGCATTTGTGATTACTCTCACTGAGTGAAGTGGATGGATACATGTCCCAGGTTCCCTGTCCCTTGGTGAGTGAGGACATCTCTAAGGTGTGATCTATATAGTTGCCCAGACACTTCCAGCCTGGCCGAGCCTTAGCATCCACATCAGCATCAGGCCGCTTCAGGACTCCTAACTCCTCTGGGACTTGGACACAGTAAGACGACTGCTCCCCCCATTAATACAGTTATATATATATATACATATATACACATATGTCTGTATATGAGTACATGAGCTTGTGTGTGTGTATATATACATGTAACTCTATATATGCGTGCTGTGTGCACGTCTGGTTGCTCAGTTGTGTCTGACTCTTTGCAACCCCACAGACTGTAGCCCGCGAGGCTCCTCTTATCCATGGGGATTCTCCAAGCAAGAATACTGGAATGGGTTGCCATGCCCTCCTCCAGGGGATCTTCCCAACCCATGGATCGAACCCAGGTCTTCCACATTGCGGGCAGATTCTTTACCATCTGAGCCACTAGGGAAGTCCCTATATATGTGTGTATACATATATATACATATATATAGGGAAGCCCCTAAGCCCCTATATATGTGTTTATACATATATATATGTATCCTGTGCATAAAAGATACATATATTTATATATATAATTACATGTTATATACAATATATACATATAACATGTAGTGGCTTCCCTGGTGGCTCAGACTGTGAAGAATCTGCCTTCAGTGCAGGAGACCTGGGTTCTAACTCTGGGTCAGGAAGATCCCCTGGAGAAGGAAATGGCAACCCACTCCAGTACTCTTGCCTGAAATTCTAAAGACAGAGGAGCCTGGCAGGGCGACAGTCCATGGGGTCGCAAAGAGTCGAACATGACTGAATGACTTAACTTTCACTTTCATAAATGCACTCACAAAATAGATATATGACCTTTGCAATAGTTATATGACTAAGTATGTTACATATCACACATATCACATTATATATATATACACATCATTTTATATATATACATATTTATAATCATGTTATATATGTTATACATGTATGATATGTAACATTATACCTAGTCAAATAATTATTGCAGTAGTCATATATCTATTTTATGACTGTGTTGGTATAAAGATAAATATAACCCAGGCTGGATTCACAACTTTATATTCATTACTATTATGTTCATTTTTTTTCTCCTGATTTTATTTTTATTAACAATTAAAATATTTTTAGGCTGCACCACACAGGATGAACCCATGCTCTCTGCCGTGGAAGTTCAGAGTCTTAACCACTGGCCCACCAGGGAAGTCCCCTTTTCCCCTGATTTTAAAAGAAATCAACCCTAAACGACCTGTGACCCATTGTGCCATCTGTCCTCATGGGATTGCCTTATCGCAGTGCCCTCCCCAGACCTGCGAGTTCTTTGTTATCGTCATCATCCTTTCATGATAGGAATCTGCTCAGAGAGGTGGATGCGACGGCCATGGTCACACAACACCGCCTGACACGACTCTTGCACATCACGATGACAGTGGTCATGTTTCCTGAGTGTGTGCAATGTGCTGAGGACTGTTCTAAGCACTTGAAGGTGCTGCCTTGGTTTATTTTCATGTGAACCTTCCCTACTAGGGAGGCCATAGTAAGATTCCCACTTTATGGATGAGGAAACTGATGCTCAAAAAGGGGAAGTGACTTGCCCAAGGTCACACAGCTAGACAGTAGGGTTTTCTCTGGCACCTGACCCTGTGCTTTTAATTACAATGTCATGCTGTCTTTCTCACAAGCAGAGGCAAAATATTTGCTCCTTTAAACACTTTCTAAGCCCCTGTCTCACCCCAAGTGCTTTCCATTCATGATCTTATTTATCCCTGTGCAAACTACTGGCTTCGAAAACTACAGTTGGTTATGCCCATTTTATAGTGGAGGAAGTGGTGCCCAGAGAGGTTGAGTGACTTTCCCACAGTCACACAGCTGGAAAGTCGCAGAGATGAATTTGAACCCGAGACTCTCTGACTTTTGGAGCTTGGGCTTTTGCCCTTGATTCTGTCTCCAAAGACATCATGCTGGGGCGGGGCTTGGGGGATGACGTGCCAAGCCCAGAGGGCATGAGAGAGGCAAGGCCAGCCTGCCTCCTCTCCAGACTCTGTCTGCCCTGGGACCCCGCCTCACTCACACAGCTGCCAGGGATCAAAGTCCTCTCTGAGATGTATTTGCTGCGAGTTCTAAACAAACGGGTGTTAGCATGGAGCTAAGAGAAACATTGGGAGGACGCGGTATATGAAAGCCGACTGGCCTTTCAAGTCCCGGTGATTGATCAGCCTCCTCTTTGGTCCCATGCTCTCAGAGGGAGGGGGGCAGGATGGAGGGGTGGGTAGACTCCAGCCCCGGAGCATCAAGGCTGAGCAGTGGGCTACCATGCTGGTATCTCAGTACCGCCCAGTTCATCTCCCTTCCATCCTGGAGAAAACTCCCTTTTCAGTTGATGAGCCCAGAAAGTCAAAACACACAAAATAATAATGAGAAACTACCAGTTATTAATGGATTATGCTAACCATGCTAAGCACTTCACATGCATTGCTCCTTTTAAGCCAAATCACAAGGCATGTGTCTTTACTGACCCATTTCACAGATTAGGCTAAGAGCAGAGAACTATTCACTAGTGAGACTGGATTCTACTCGACACACAGCAGATGTTGACTGAGCAGGTCTGTGGGGCATGGTTCCTGTTCTCTGCTTGTTCACACTCCATGTGGCAACAGAGAGAAAAAGAGACCTTGTGGTCCAGCCCTGTGAAGAGGCAGGGCTGGGCAGAGGGGATGCTTGGTGTGGGGAGCCTGGCTGTTTATGCTAGAATTACTCCCTTCTGATTGAGTCAAAGTCAGTTTTGATGGGCGTTTATCCCAGGCTTGATGGTTAGATTTTTTTTATTTAAAATTTTTATTAAAATATAGTTGATTTATAATGTTCAGGTATACAGCAAAGTGATTCAGCTTACATAGTTTCTTTGTCAGCTTTTTCATTACAGGTAATTACAAGATATTGAATATAGTTCCCTGTGCTATACAGCAGGTTTTTTGTAGTTTATCTGTTCTATATATAGAAGTGTGTATCTATAAATCCCAAATTCTAAATTTATGCCTCCCCCACCCTTTCCTCTTTGGTAACTGTAAGTTGATTCTCTGTGTCTGTGACTCTATTTCTGTTTGTTAAATAAACTTATTTGTATCAGTTTGTAGGCTCCACATATAAGTGATATCATATAAAGTTTGTCTCTTTCTGACTAACTTTTCTTAGTATGACAATGTCTAGGTCCATCCCTGCTGCTGCAAATGGCATTATTTTATTCTTTTTTATGGCTGAGTAATATTCCATTGTATATATGTATCACATCTCCTTTATCCCATTCATCTGCTGATGGGCATTTAGGTTGCTTCCATGTCTCGGCTATTGTAAACAGGCTGCTCTGAACATTAGGGTGCACATATCTTCTTGAGATAGAGTTTCCTCTGGATCTGTGCCCAGGAGTGGAAGTGTTGGATCATATTGTAGCTCTAGTTTTAGTTGTTTTTTAATTTTAAGACCCTCCACATTATTCTCCATAGCAGCTATACCAATTTACATCCCCACCAACAGTGTAGGAGGGTTACCACTTCTCCACATCCTGTCCAATATTTGTTATTTGTAGACTAATGATGGCCATTCTGACTAGTCAGTTAGATATTCTGAATGTCACTTCTTTTGGTGGACAGAAGAGAACCTTACCTCTCCAGGCAGCTCAGAGAAGATAAACGTCTAGGTATGGTCAATAACCTGTGTGTGTGTGTTGAGCAGAGAAGAGGAAGGACATGGCATTTGCGTGCCTGAGATGCTTGGAATGGACTTTGACTTTGCTGGGGTGTTTGAATATTCACCAAAGGGCCCTGGGCTACCCCATCAAGATCTGGGGCAGGGAAGTGGTATGGTAGATCTGATTTCAACCCCCGTCGACCACACATGGTTCACTCTTGCATCCCAAACCATGCAGCAGTGACCTCTCTACAGCTGCGCTTATGTCTCAGGAAATATCTGGGGACAGGAGGCAGATACAGTACCTAGTGAGGAAGAACGAGGCATGGGCTTCAGCTCTCCCATCTATTCTCAGGGCTCAGGATTCACATGATGTTTGGGTGGGTTTTGATGAGGGGAAAGAAAAAAATGAAGTGGCTGAGTTTTCCTAAATATATTTGAATGGACAAACATGTGCCATGGGGCATCTGTGAGATAACTCTCTTAAAGTGTTCTTCTGCACATTCCTTGCCACACCTCCACGCTCCACAATCCTCTCAAACAACGGGCAGTTCTCAGCTGTGACAACCGCCATCCATCCCCCCCGAGAGGGCTGGGGTCGAGGCTGGGACTGCTGCTGAGAGCCTGCAACATCAATAGAACAGGACGCAATTCATGTTCTTTCCATTCCCCATAGAATGATTTCTCTCTGCTACTTGAAACTTGCCTTTTATTTCTTTATGTTCCTGGAAGAGGTAGAACCATAGGCTTAGAAACAGGCTTAGAGGTCACGGTGTGGAACTCTGACTGGGGCAGGGGTGGCTGCGATTCAATGACGGTGTTAGAGCGGGTTCTGGGCTTGTCTATTGCGAATCCTGGCTCTATCGCTGACGTGCCGGTAAACATTTCACAATGGCTGTTGGCGAAAAAAAACAAGACCCTGTCACGTGGCGTGTGCCAGCGACCATGGTGTGTGTCCCTGGTGGCTGGTGTACACCAATGCCACTGCATGTGGAGCTGGGACGAGAGGCACAGTAGCACCCCACGATGTAAAATTTCCACCAGCCAGGGACTTCCCTGGTGGTCCAGGGGTTAAGACTCCACTTTCACTGCAGGGGCAGGGGAGGTGGGGGGGATATGTTCCATAAGATCCCACATGCTGTGTGGTGTAGTCAAATAAATAAATTAAAATTCTAAATGACTTTATATTAAAAAAAGAGGTGTAGGCTAAGGTGAAGATTTAATGAAATTAATAATTTTAAATTCCTACCAGCTGGAAGTAACCACAAGAGCATGTATAACAGCAAAATGTACTAAAACCATTAGGAAGTGATGAGTTTGGAGTTAACTTTCAGTTAGAGTTTGTGGCCTTGGGGTTTCTGAGGATGGGGACACAAGCTTTTCTAACACAACATACGTTTCTATTTCTCTCACAGGAAACAGACTGGCACAAGGCGGGGAGATGGGGTTTCCCACCTGCCACATTGCCACGTGCTGGGGGCTCCTTGTGTATTTCAGCTCATTTTTTTCCTAGCCTGATATATCTTATCTATCTGTGTATTCATCCACCCATCCATCCATCCATTTATCTGCCTATCTGTCTGTTTGTCTGTGTATCCACCCACCCATCCATCCATTTATCTGCCTATCATCTGTCTCTATCATCTGACTGTATGTGCCCTTAGTCATGTCCAACTCTTTGCACTTCCATGGACTGTGGCCTGCCAGACTCCTCTGTCAGTGGAATTTCCCAGGCAAGAATACTGGAGTGGGTTGCCATTTCTTCCTTCAGGGGATCGTCCCAACCCAGGGATCAAACCGAGGTCTCCTGCATTGCAGGCTAATGATTTGCCACTCAGCCGCCTGGGAAGCCCTTATCGTCTGTCCACTTATCATCTATATATTTATATTATCTTCTAGGAAATTGCTACCCAAGTAGTGACACGATTTTATATTTTGCTTAAGTTCCAAAATTCTTATTATAAAAATAGCATATATTAACTCTGCAAAATAGATATAAGCCAGTCTCTGGAATCCAGCAAATGTTGGCTAAATCTTAGGTACTATTCCTTGAGAATACGCCCATCCATTTTGTTGAACTGATGAAAGAAGATGAAAAGTAAATGTTTTCTCCCAACCCAGATGTGACCGCTGTGAGTTTTCTGGTGTAGGCGCCTCTACTCTGTTGCTATAACTGTATTAAAACAAAACAACAAAAAAACACAAACTCACAGGACTATCTGGTACATGCTGTTTCAAGCTCTGTTTTATTTAATTAATTGTAAACACAGAATGCAGCTCTCGACGACCTGCAAGAAAAGATGGAGTCAATGGGGCGAGTCATGTAACTGCAGGGAATTACTGTCATTATAAAAGCTACTGGCAACCTCCACATTAATCTCTGAAGGTTTTTGCCTCTGATCTGCTTCTGAGGTTTGGGCCCCCAAAGCTTCGCCTTTTCAGAGTTAAGTCCATCGCCTATCTGTCCCCAGCATCGACATCTCTGCTCAGCGCCGGGCCCTTCGGAGACCTGCGGGGACAGTGGCCAGGGGTCCCCCATCGCCCCGCCGAGCCCTGCCCCGCGGGCTGCGCGGTTCACTCCGTCACGTGGGCGTCCCTCGCGTCCACCCGCCTCTCCCCTCGGTGCGCGTCTATAATCTTGCGCTCTGGGGAGGGTCCCAGGCAACAGCTGCCTTTGATCAGCCCAACATCTGGGAGACTCGGCACTTCAAGAACGCTGACTGGTGATCAAAGATGAGAACGCTGTGACAGCGGAGACTTGGCTAGAACCCAGCCTGGCTAAATGCACTGATGGGGGAGGGGGAGGAAGGCTGGGGGGAGTGTCG
>SJYC01137370.1:0-28213 GCA_006408675.1 Madoqua kirkii
CGAGGAGCAACCCACCCAGCTGCGAGGGCTTGGCTGCAGGGGCTGCTAGGAGCATGGGCTTTGCTTCTGGGACCTTGACTCTCCATGCCTCAGTTTCCTCCTCTGCAAAATGGGGATTATTAGCGTGAGGACAAAATGGGTTGAGAAAGGAAGAGCGTTTAGAACAGGAGCCTGGCTCCCAGTTTGAGCTCATAAATGCCAGCTGTCGATGCCGCTATTAAGGCCGCTGGTGTTCCTAGAGCCAGATCTTGGCGGGACTGAGCGTCTGCATAGTCTCCAAAGCTTTAGTGCCTACTAATTTTTTTTTTTTAAACTTATTTGGCTGCACCAGGTCTTAGTTGCAGCATGCAGGATGTTAGTTCCCTGTCCAGGGATTGAACCTGGGCCCCCTGCATTGGGAGTGAAGAGCCTTAACCACTGGACCACCAGGGAAGTCCCAGTGCCTACTGATTTTAATGATTTATTTAGAGCCTCAGTTTCCCCATCAGTAAAATGGGGAACCACACAAGATGTTGAAATTCAACAAGGATTATTGCTTTTCCAGGTGGCGCTAGTGATAAAGAACCAACCTGCTAACGCAGAAGATGTAAGAGATGCAGGTTTGGTCCCTGGGTCGGGAAGATCTCCTAGAGGAGGAAATGGTAACCCACTTCGGTATTCTTGCCTGGAGAATTCCATGGGCAGAGGAGCCTGGTTAGCTACAGTCCATGGGGTTGCAAAGAGTTGGACACCACTGAAGTGACTTAGCACACAT
Organism: Madoqua kirkii; assembly: GCA_006408675.1. Lineage (NCBI taxonomy): Eukaryota > Metazoa > Chordata > Mammalia > Artiodactyla > Bovidae > Madoqua > Madoqua kirkii. The sequence goes on from SJYC01137370.1 coordinate 755, forward strand.
TGCTTTTCCATTTGATTGGTGGAGAAACTGAGGTCTGGAGATGTGAAGTCATGCAACCAGGAAAGAGCCCAGGATCTACCCATCTGGGAACTGGTCCTAACTGGAGGGTTGGGCTGCTGCTCCATGGGCCCAATGCAAAACCACTGAGATTTTTTGCTCAAGCCAAGATTTCTCCCTTTATCTCCTGCAGGCTGGGTTCAGTAACATTACTACCAACAGCAGCGGGTTATTTTTTATTTTATTTTATCTAGATTTTTTTTTTGGATGTGGACCATTTTTTAAAAGTCTTCACTGAGCTTGTTACAATATCGCTTCTGTTTTATGTTTTGCTTTCTTGGCCCCAAGGTATGGGGGATCTTAGCTCCCCAACCAGGGATCAAACTCACACCCCCTGTATTGGAAGGCCAAGTCTTAACTGCTGGACCGCCAGTCAAGTCTTTATATTATTTTTGGCTTTCAGTGTCTTATTGAAATATAATATACACACAGCAGAATGCATGTATCAACACACTGAATGGGCCCAAACTAAAGGCACCCATAGAACCAGCAACCAGATGGAGAAGCAGACACTCCCAGCTGCCCCTCCCCCCACTCCAGAGACTCCCTCGTGTGCCCTTCCGGTCACTAACCCTCTCCATGGAAACGGCTTAAATTGTTTTTATTTATTGCATGCTCACCAGGAGCTAGGAGAGACAGGAAATCGCCTGGCAGGCCTTGGCCTCCATGAACTTTGCAGCAATACTCTGAAGCTTGCCCTGTTAACATTCCTATTTTACAGATGAGAAAACAGAGGCACAAAGAGTGGAAGGAACTTGCCCAAGGTGACACATTGGTCAGTGAGGCTTCAAAATCTCATGCCCTGGCTGCAGGACTGTGAGCTCTTGCTTTTAGAAGAATGATGCTCTTGGAAGTGGTCAGTACAGAAAAAGTGATAGCTGCTCAGTCTTATCTGACTCTTACAACCCCATGGGCTGTAGCCCACTAGACTCTTCTTGTCTATGGGATTCTCCAGGCAAGAACACTGGAGTGGATAGCCATTCCCTTCTCCAGGGGATCTTCCCAACCTAGGGATTGATCCTGGGTCTCTTGCATTGCAGGCAGATTCTTTATCATTGGAGCCTCCGGGGAAGCCTGGTCAGCACAGAGAGTAGTTCGGATTTTTGGAGGAGAAGGGGATTTAGGGAAGAAGCAACTTACATATGATAATTGTGAAACACATCGAGGCTTTTAGGAAATAGAGCTGCCTCTATTTCAGTGGCCCCGTGGGCTTTTACTGATGCTCCTGAGCTCCTGATAAGCGGTGGTCAGTGGCTTGCCTTCAGGGACTGGATACAGCTGCTGGACCTCTCTCCTCTCACCAGTTCTCTCCTCCAAGAGCTTCATCAGTTCATAGAGGGGACATGCAGATGGCACAAGAGAGAAGCCCTCTCCCCTGTCCCTGTGGTCTCAGCCTGTATCTGAAAGCAGAGTTTGAAGCAAGGGTTCATGTACAGGCATTTGGCTTGGAAAGTGGTGCCAGGGAGGAGGAATGAGGCGCAGAGAAGGAAGGAGAGCCAGTGTGGGCATGTGTCACTGATTTAGCCATGGCTACAGGCAGCTGGCAGGGCTTCCCAGGTGGCACCAATTGTAAAGAGCCCGCCTGCCAATGCAGGAGACGTAAGAGACATGGCTTTGATCTCTGGATCGAGAAGATCCTCTGGAGGAGGGCATGACAACCCACTCCAGTATTCTTGCCTGGAGAATCCCATGGATAGAGGAACCTGGCGGGCTACAGTCCATGGGTTTGCAAAGAGTCAGACACGGCTGAAGCCACTTAGCATGCACACACACATGCATAGGCAACTGGTGTGATTGCTGCAGGACCAAGGAAGCCTCATGGAATGACTCTCAGAAGCATCTGCGCATGACATGAAGGAGGGAAGCATGAAGGAGGGAAGCATGAAGGAGGGAAGCGGCGGCTTCCATCCGCCACTGGTCAAGGTGACCTCATGACTGTTAACTGCCTCGACTTTTAGGCTGTTCACTGGTGAACCAATCCCCACATCAGTGGCAGAGGTAAGAGGTGGGTTTGAGTAGATAGAAGAGGTGCACAAAGAATCTGAGAACCTAGACGCCATTCCCCTTAGAATCTGTGAGGTGGAGCTGGCGTATTCTCTCCACAGCCAACTGGTCAACCTCACTGGTTATCTTTCCTCCTCCCACTCTCCATCCAAGTGAACTTACTCCCTCCATCCTTTGCTTTGACACCATCTCTGACAACACAGGATGGCACCTGCCTGACTTTAAGACATCCTTGATGACTTCTCTGGTGGTCCAGTGGTTAAGAATCTGCCTGCCAACGCAGGTTTGACCCTGGTCTGGGAAGATTCCACATGCCACAGGGCAGCTAAGTCCATGCACCACAACTACTGAACCCACGTGCTGCAACTCCTGAAGTCTGAGCGCCCTAGAGCCTGTCTACAGCAAGAGAGGTCATCGCAGTGAGAAGCCCAGGCAACACAGCAACACAGCTAGAGAGCAGCCCTCTCTCATTGCAACCAGAGGAAAGCCTGTATGAAGCAACAGAGGCAGCACCATCAAAAAAAAAGACATTCTTGAAATGTATTTCGCAGATATTCTCATTGTAAATTCTAACCCCTAGTGCCTCAGAATGTGGCCTTATTTGGAAATAGGGTCACTGAAGATATAATCAGATGATGTCATGCTGGTGCAGGGTGAGCCCCCAATCCAGTATGACTGTTGTACTTCTATAAAGGGGGACATGGGACATGGACATGCATGCAGGGTGAACACCGTGTGAAGATGAAGGCAGAGATGGAAATGAAATGTCTGCAAGCCAAGGGATGTCGAAGATTGCTAATCAACCCACCAGAAGCCAGGGGAGAGGCCGGGAACAAACAGACCCTCCATATCCTCAGAAGGGATCACCCTTGCTAACACCTTGATCTTGGACTTCCAACCTCCAGGACCATGAGAATAAATTTCTACTGTACCAGCCACCCCGTTGATGATACTTGGTGACAGCAGCCTTGGCAGACTAATAAACACCCTAAAATAGAAAATTTCAGTGCTGCCAAGGAGAGGAACTTCTCTTTTCTGATGTGTTTTGGGTCATGGGCCATGCAAATCATCAAACAAAATGACAGATCCTCTCTACAAAAATCTCAGGGGCACGTAGCATTTTGGAAACAAGATTCGGAAATTCTTGAATATCGGAGACATGTTACTGCTCAGAGAAGAACAGTTTTAGGCAGACATGAAGAAGCATCCCCGAACTGATTAAGTTAAGTGGATTTGATCTACAGATGTTCTTTGTATGAACGACCTTTGTTGAAACATAAATCACCAGAAGGGAGAGAAGCCCGAAACCTTTCATGATGCAAGGAGTGTGAACGGCAAGAACCGCGGGCAAGGGTTTGGCATGAATAAAGCCCCCTTGAGTCATGTCATAGCTTCCGGCTCCCAGGAGAGGCTCTCCAATGCTGGTCCCTTTCTGCCAGCCCCTGGAAGCTAGGGACGTATAAACAGGACCTAGCACTTGCAGACCAGAAAAATTACATGAGGCTGTTCACTTTAACCAGATCGCCAGGTTTTCAGCAGATTTGCACCATCAATGCCCTGTTCAGATAGCCTTCACTTTTTTTTTTCCTGTGCGAACATTCTCTGGCTTCCTTGAACTTTTGCTCCTCAAAGCTGCACCTGGAGCTGTCTTTGGAAGTCTTCTCCCAGGCTACCCACTGCTCTGCTTGCAAACCCAGAGTGCTGAGATACCAGGAGATAGACTACACCCTGGGCACCACCCTTAGCTATCAACTGACCAGTTCAGGAGTGTGAAAGCTCTATTTCTTTGCCTTGATGAGTTGAGACAAGCTGCGAGGCAAAATTTATGCTCCCAAGCTCCCCACAGGATCAGGCTAAGCTGAGCTTTGTGGAGACCTTACCCTGACTCGGCTTCTTCCCTGTCTCTCTTCTGCTTTCCCCCATCACCTGTTGCTTCCTCCTGGAGCACTTCCATAATAAATTACATGGCAGGAGACTGCTAGTGTCCTTTCCTGCTTCTGTGAACCTGATGTCAGTGGGGGTGGTTTAGTCCGTTCTGAGCATCCCAAGTATCTTCTCAAATAGCCTGGACTGTCTCCTGTGGGCCTGATCCAAATTTTGCTTAAGCAAGAAGAGGAGAAAGAGTAGCAGGAGATAATAGAGATGAACCAGGGAAAACGTCCTTCTGTTCATAAAATGATCAAGGCAGGAGGTCTCAGCAGAAGCCAGTTTCTCCATCTCGACATTACTGACATTTGGGGCTGGATGCTTCTTTGGATTGAGGGGCTGTCCTGGGCATTGGAGGAGGCTGAGCAGCCTCCTTGGCTTCTTCTCGCTAGATGCTAGCGACCAGTTGTGAGCACCAAGAATGTCCCCAAACATTGACTGATGCCTTCTGGTTGAGAACCACTACATTAAACTAAGACCTGAGTGCTGAGTAAGACTTAGCTCAATGGAAAGCAGCATTCTGAAGAGAGGAAACAGCCTGTGCAAAGGCCCTGAGGTGGGAAGGACTTGGATTATCGGAGGAAGAGAACAGAGGTTAATGTGGCCAAAAGCAGTGAGCGAGGGGGGAGGGCGTACAGATGAAGATGGGCTGGGCGTACGTCACACAGGGGCTGGGCAGCAAAGACTTGCGATTTTAACTTAAAAGCAACGGAAAGCAGTAGAAGTGTTTTTCCCTTCAATTTGAAATGTATTTATTGAACATCTGCTCTGTGCCAGACATTGTGTAAGTAAAAATTGGAGAAGAATTTTCAGAGGAAGGATCACAGTGAATGGTGGGGTCATCTCCCAATATGACATTGTTGTTCCCATTGTTGGCCACAGAAATCAACAGGTGCTGCAGATTAGGACTTCAGCCACCATGTAGCCAAGAGCATGTCATCCACAAGTGGAACAGCCTTTCTCTCTACTCTGGTTGCCTTTTCTTTTCCTTTTTTTCTCCCCCTCCCTCCTTTCTTTCTTCTTTTTGTCTAATTTCCTGGCTGCAGCTTCTGGTACAGTATAGTACTGAACAGATGCAGCAGGAGTGGCCATTCCTCTCTTTATTTTTCAAAAAAAAAAATTTATTTGTGTGGCTGTGCAGCATCTTGAGTTGTGGCATGTGGGATCTAGTTCCCTGACCAGCGATTGAACCTGGGTTCTCTGCATCGGGAGTGCAGTCTTAGCCACTGGACCACCAGGGAAGCCCTGTCATCTTTGTCCTAATCCAGATCTTTAGAGAGAGTGGGGTATGCTTGTTGTGTTCCATCACTAAGCCCTCATCATTGGTCGACTCATTGAAAAAGTCTTTGATGCTGGGAAAGATTAAGGGCAGAAGGAGAAGAGGGTGTCAGAGGATGAGATGGCTGGATGGCATCACTGGTGCAATGAACATGAACTTGGGCAAACTCCAGGAGATGGTGAGGGACAGAGGCCTGGCGTGCTGCCATTCCTGGGGTCACAAAGAGTCGGACATGACTGTGTGACTGAATAACAACAAGCCTGACACTTGCTGAGGGTTTCTTGTAAGCAGGTTGAGGATGTTTTCTTCCCATCCCTCTCTTCTCCCCTACTGCCCACAAAGGGTGTTGAATTCCAGAAGGATTGCAGAGGAGCACCTTGAACAGAAATTTACATTTTTAAAAAAAATTTTAGAAGTCCTTTCTGGCCATTTACAAGACAGTGACCTACAGAGGGCAGGAGTGGAGGCAGAGAGGCCGGGGAGCAGACTGTGTGGTCGGGCAGGTGAGGGATGCTGGTGTCCTCGGCGCTGGTCTTAGCCGTGGAAAGAAAGGCAGTGCTTCCAGAAATGCTGTGGTGGGAAAGATGACACCGAAGCTCACGAACCCAGCCGTAGGCATGGTCCCAGGTCAGGATTTCTAGAAGCAGAGCCTGAGCGCTCAGGCAGGGGGAGTGAGGCATCAGGGAGGGGGCAGGGGCAGGGGCCCAGCCAAGGTGTGGCCCCAGGTGAAGTCTGGCCTCGGCCTGACCCTCGGGGGACTCTGGAGCATCACCTGCATTACAGAGTTGCCCCCATATCCACCGATTCTTGGCTGCCCCCAGTAGAAGGAAGTGTGGCCTCCCAGGGGAGTCCATCTCTGGGTGAAAGGGCCTGACTCAGTCCAGTTCAGTTTCTCAGGGAAGGTTGCGTGGTTGTGAGCCTCCTGAAGCAACTCTGGAGTGGGTGCCTCAGGGATAGCGGGGATGTGGGCGGAGCTTTGGCCACATCTATCACTTTTATGGAATGTACATAGGGCTCCCCATGGCTGCTAACAGGCCCAGAAGGGTGTGGGACTAAGTTTTGCAATTAAACCACCGAAATCCTTAAAAAGATCAGGGGTGGCATAGGAGTGGATGTATATATGTGTGTGTGTGTGTGTGTGTGTGTGTGTGTGTGTGTGTGTGTGTGTGTGTGCGTGTGCGTGCGCGTGCGCGTGCGTGTTTGGGATGCCTAACCGGCCCAGCCACTTTTCCCAGGCCTAAGGGGTTTCCCAAGACAGGAGGCTCTCAGAGCTAAACCCAGGAACATTCCAGGCAGTAGTTACCCTATTAGTGGAAAGTAACAAGCCGTGGTAGCTCAGACGGTAAAGAATCTTCCTGCAAACCAGGAGATCTGGGTTCAATCCCTGGGTTGGAAAGATCTCCTGGAGAAGGGCATGGCAACCCACTCCAGTATACTTGCCTGGAGAATTCCATGGACAGAGGAGCCTGGTGAGCTATAGTCCATGGGGTCGCGAAGAGTCAGACAAGACTGAGAGATTAACACTTTAATACATAGGATCGTAATAAAATAAGCTTTACCTACAGACTACATGCTGGTGACATGCCTTTACACAGTCTATTTCTAATATTTAGATGGTGATAAACTGACCAGCGGAACATATTTTCCAGACATAGCCTGATTTTCTTCATAAAGGTATCAGAAGATGGTGGCTTCGTGGCGGTGTGTTCAGGCCCTAGTTTTGAAGAAGGGGAAATATTTACGAAGTCTTAAGCTCTCCTGTGCCCACATCATGTGGCCTCCTGCTTCTGCCTTCTAACTGTGGTCTGGACGGTGGCAGGATGCTGACACCCAGATATCACGGCTCCCAGCCCTCCCAGAACCTCTCTCTCCTTCCCATTCTATGTCTCTTTTCCTTTCTCTCTTTCCCTTTCTGCTTCTCTTTCTCTTCCTCTCTCTTTTTCTTTCTCTTTCCCTTTCTCTCTCTTGCCCTTTCTTTCTCTCTCTCTCTTTCCCTATCTTTCTCTCTAACAGGAGAGACTGACAGACTTAGGTCCTGAAGTTTTCAGATTTGCTCCACAGGTGGCTCCAGTCCTCTGGGAGCTTTCCTGGAATCTCTCCTTCACCTACACAGACGGCAGACACAGATGCCCACCTTGTGAAAGAGCTATCTCCCAGACCCTCTTCCCTGCTTTGCCAAGATACACAGTCTCCAACCTTTCCACTTGTGCCCAGTGCCCAGCCATCTCACAGAGCATGAGCCACTTGCGAGTCCAGCAGGACAGCCCTGCCTGCCCAGGGTGGTCCACTGGCATCTCCAAGAGCCTGACCTCCTCTGCCCTGGGCTCGGCTAGCTCATGCCAAAGCTGGCCTGACTCCCTCCCCAGCTCCCGGGTGGCTCCTGCCCAGCAAAGGCCACAGCACCTCCTGCTGTGGTCAGAGGACTGAGTTTTCTTGAAGCCTTTGAAGACAATTTTCAGAAACCTTATTTGACTTCTTTTCCAAAAAGAGCCCAGAAAACAATCTCTCAGCCAAAGGCAATGCCTCTTGCTTGGGGACCACCCTTGCACAGGCAAGCTGCTGAAGAGACTTTTCCCCCTTCTTCCTAGTGTGTGTATGTTTAATTGAAGTATATGTTGTGCCAATCTCTGCTGTACTGCAAAGTGACTCTGTTTTACTCGTATGTGCATTTTTTTAAAAATATTCTTTTCCACTATGGTTTATCCAAAGAGATTAGATACAGTTCCCTGTGCAATATAGTAGGACCTTGTTGTTTATCCATTCTAAATGTAAGCAAGTTGACACCAATTTGGTTTTTCTGATCTCAAATTTTAGGAAAAGTGAAAGTGAAGTCGCTCAGTCGTGTCCAACTCTTTACGACCCCATGGACTGTAGCCTACTAGGCTCCTCCGTCCATGGGATTTTCGGAAAGTTTTTTTTTTAATCTCTTATCTTTCTTTCTCTCATTATAGTTGATTTACAATGTTGTGTTAGTTTCAGGTATATGGCAAAGTGGTTCACTTTTACATGTGTGTATATATAGATATTCTTTTAAATTTTTTTCTAGTATAGGTTATTTCAAGAAACTGAATATAGTTCCAGTAGGTCCTTGTTGTTAATCTATTTTTTATATAGTAGTGTGTATCGCTAACCCCAAACTCCTAATTTATCCCTCCCCTCCCCTTTGGGAACTGTAAGTTTGTCTTCTGTGTCCTTGAGTTTACTTTGTAAATGAGTCCATTTGTACCATTTTTAAAGATTTCACATATAAGTGATATCAGAAATTTGTCTTTCTCTGTCATGTTAGTGATCTCTAGGTTTCTAGATCCCAGCTTATCTCCTCTCCTCCGTAAGGCTCTGTGGGCTGGACTTCTCAGGTGGCTCAGTGGTAAAGAGTCTGCCTGCCGGTGCAGGAGACACAGGTGCTATCTCTGATCTGGGACGATCCCACACGCCCCGGAGCAACCAAGCCCGTGCGTCACAGCTACCGAGCATGCGCTCTAGAGCCAGGGAGCTGTAACTGCTGAACCCACGTGCCGCAGCCACCGAAGCCTGCGCGCCGGAGAGCCTGTGCTCCTCAGCAAGAGGAGGCAGTGCAGTGAAAAGCCAGAACCGCAGCTAAAGAGGAGCCACCCTCCACCCCCACCCAGTCTCTGCAACTAGAGAAAGCCTTCCTGGAGACAAAGACCCAGCACAGCCAAAAATGGATAAGTAAATAAAAGACTGCAGCAAACGGTCCCTTCCTTTTGAATGAAATTTGAGTAGTTACCTGTCACAGCGTCTAGCATGTCGGGTCAGGTGATATGTGCAGTTGGGAGCCTGCACCTGAGTCCGTGAAGTCCAGAACCGCAGGCCCTTTGCTGGTGTGAGATGAAGCAGGCCCTCAGAAGGCTGGCTTTTGCTGCGGAGCAAAGTGGTCACACTGAGCGGCTCCGAATACCCACCTGGGAAACCATCCTTCCCTAATGTGAGCTACTTGTGGTCGAGGCAAGCCAGCCAAGCACATCACACACATAAAAGAGACCTCAGCCCCCGGTCAGGACGGATCACAGACTCAAATTCCGGGCTGGGAGATGTCTTGGGCTGGACTGCTCCAGAGGCAGACCCTGAGCCAAGGCATCAAGTGAAAGGATGTTTGGAAGGTGATACTAGAAAGCTCTGAGCCAAGGGGAGGGTGTTGAACACATCGCAACTGGTCAGACAACGAAGCAGGCGTTGTTACCGAAAGCAGGGTCTTGCTGCTCATTACTCAAAAGCCAATAGAGAGGCCAAAGGAAAGCTTGCTTTATTTTGGATAAAGCTGACAACTGAGGGTAGGGGGTGGGAAGGGCCCATGTCCATCCAAGGGCTGACTTCCGCACCCTGGCCCCCACCCCTCACCACCACAATCAGGGTGTAAGAGCTTTTAGAGATGGGGCGGGGCAGGGGGCGCTATATGCAGAAACAGCACAGTCAGCTCTGACATCTTCAAATTGGTCATTAGTTGCCTGACCATTGTCATCTTGGTTATTTTAGGTGCAATTAATCTTCAGTTCGAGTTTCCATTTCTTTGAGGTCAGTTCTTGGAACTGCGGCAGTTCATGTCGGGGTACAGCCTGGTCATCATGCAGTGAACATCTTCCACCTGGTGGGAGTCTGAGTATCTATAAGACAGCTCACAGAATATGGCTCAGAATATTATTAATATCTATAGCCTTTGAGAAGGAGCTTAAAGGTCCTCGACTGTGCTTAATGACTACATTACGATTATGTTGTCTCCTTTGATCGTTTTCCTTTGTTCCTGCATTTTTCTCACTTTTCTGATTAAACTTACTCTTTGGCTAAATGTTTCCAACAGACAAAACACAGGCCGAGGACATGGCTGGCAGGGGAAGCAGGGGGGTTGGGAGTTGGCAAGGACCACATAGGATGCTGCTCCATTTCAGCCTGAGGTTCTAGAATCCTTGTCTTTCACTCTCCTTTCCCAGCATCAAAAGCCTCGATTTGGTGACTGGACAGCCCTGTGTTAAAACAAGACTAAGTTGTCTGGAATGCAGTGTTGTTTGAATATGTGTATGATATCCTGAGGGTCCCTTGGACTGCAAGGAGATCAAGCCAGTTAATCCTAAAGGAAATCCGTCCTGAATATTTATTGGAAGGACTGATGCTGAAGCTGAAGCTCCAGTATTTTGGCCACCTGATGCAAAGAACTGACTTATTGGAAAAGACCCTGATGCTGGGAAAGATTGAAGGCAGGAGAAGGGGATGACAGAGGATGAGATGGTCGGATGACATCACCAACTCGACGGATATGAGTTTGAGCAAGCTTGGGGAGATGGTGAAGGACAAGGAAGCCTGGTGTGTTGCAGTCCATGGGGTCACAGTCGGACAGGACTGGTTGAACAGCAACAACAATGGTACTGTTAGTTGGCTCCAGCTGTCATAACGAAGTCCTTAAACAGAAATTAATGCTCTGGCATTTCTGGAAGTTTAAGATCAAGGTCTCAGCAGTTTGGTTTCTTCTGAGGTTTCTCTCCTCGGCTTACAACAGCCATCTTCTCTCTGTGTCTTTACTTAATCTCCCTTTTCTGTGTATCTGTCTACATCTCCTTTTCGTATGAGGACCCCAATCATAGTGGATTAGGGCCCACCCTGATGACCTCCTTTTACTTAATTACCTCTTCCATGTCACCTAATAGCAGCACATTCTGACGTCCCAGGGATTACGAGTTTAACATATGAATTTCAAGGTGACACAGTTCCATCCATAATAGATGTTGACACTGGAAATTGCATCGCAAACCATGGGAACCCTTTTACCCAATATTAGGACAGCTGAGTTTCCAGTTCCTCCCTGGGGGTATGTTTATCCTCTACAATGCAACCACTTCATTTCATTAGGAGACCTGACCAACTGTATAGCACAGGGAACTCTTAATATTCTCTAATAACCTATATGGGAAAAGAATCTGAAAGAGAGTCAGTATATGTATATGTATAACTTATACGCTTGGCTATACAACAGAAACTAATATAACGTTGTAAATCAACCATACTCCAATAAAAAAAATTTTTTTTTCAAAGGGTCTTCTGGCCTGTGACATCCAACATATGCCATGCTGAAGACATCCTCCTGGGAATAGTTACTGAATCCCCCTTGGAATTAGGGATTTAAGCAAATGAGGAGGAACGAATACCAGGTGACTTCCACGAGCATCGTCTGCAGGGACTGATTTTGTCATCAACCCATACTTCTCAGACTCAGGAGCACATTAGGTTCACAGGGGGACTCTGAGTAATCATGGTACCTGGACTCCATCCCTGAGCATTGTATCAGATTCCCTGCACGTGTGACTAGGGCATCAGAATTTTTCAGCTTCCCAGGTGATTCCGGGGTGCTGCCAAAGCTTGAGAAGCACGTTTCTAGGCTATTGTGTCCCCCAAGAATACTTTGGGGTTCAAAACAAGAGTTGAGAAGGATCCTGTAATAAAAGGACTCTGTGAGGTGAAGTCGCTCAGTCGTGTCCAACTCTTTTTTGGAGGAACGAATACCAGGTGACTTCCACGAGCATCGTCTGCAGGGACTGATTTTGTCATCAACCCATACTTCTCAGACTCAGGAGCACATTAGGTTCACAGGGGGACTCTGAGTAATCATGGTACCTGGACTCCATCCCTGAGCATTGTATCAGATTCCCTGCACGTGTGACTAGGGCATCAGAATTTTTCAGCTTCCCAGGTGATTCCGGGGTGCTGCCAAAGCTTGAGAAGCACGTTTCTAGGCTATTGTGTCCCCCAAGAATACTTTGGGGTTCAAAACAAGAGTTGAGAAGGATCCTGTAATAAAAGGACTCTGTGAGGTGAAGTCGCTCAGTCGTGTCCGACTCTTTTTGACCCTGTGGACTGTAACCTACTAGGCTTCTCTGTCCATGTGATTCTCCAGGCAAGAATACTGGAGTGGATTGCCATTTCCTTCTCCAGGGGATCTTCCAGACCCAGGGATCGAACCCGGGTCTCCTGCATTGGAGACAGACGCTTTAACTTCTGAGCCACCAGGGAAGCCTAAAAGGGCTCTGTAATAATTCATATATAAGGCAAAAGATGGGCTTCCTGGGTGGCTCAATGGTAAAGAATCTGCCTGCCAGTGGAGGAGATAGGAGATGTAGGTTCCATCTCTCTGTTGGGAAGATCCCCTGGAGAAGGAAATGGCTATCACCTCCAGTGTTCTTGCCTGGAGAATTCCATGGGCAAAGGAGCCTGGAGGGCTACAGCTCATGGGGTCACAAAGAGTTGGACACAACTAAACGACTAATGCATAAGACATGCAGACACAGCCATGACTGCCGTGAAGGAAAACAATGATACTCAGCAACACCCAGAAGCAGAAGGCCCAGCATGGCACGCAAGGCCATGGAATGCACCAGGCTCTGTCGGGAGGCAGAGCAGCGGATGGGCAAGAGCCTTTCTAGTGGTTTCTGCAGGAGAAACAAGCCCCAGTAGGCAGGACAGGTTCCAGCAGGTTCTGGGGCATACGGGCTGTCCCTAGTTGCCTGGCACCTGGCCCCTGGGGGTCACCTGGTCTGTGAGAGCCCAGTAAAGGAAGGGGTTGGGGTATAGGCTCTGGATTGGTTGATTTATATAGAAACACTTACAAGCAAGTCCTTTTCCAGCTCTAGGAATCAGCTATCCCTGGGAGAGGTGGTCTGTCCAGAATAAGTATGCCCCCTATAACCTTGATGTCAAAACATCAGAAAATATGGCAAATTTTAAAATGTGATGACTGCCCCTTGCAGAGAGAAACATGGAAGGCAGGGTGACCTGCCCCAGGCCAGGTGGAGTTCTGGTTAAATGCTACTTAGCATTAACATGGTCGGGGGGTTTCTAATGTCCCTGCAGTACCCCCAGGTGTCACTTGTCCACTAGCCAAGGGCTGGGAAAAGGGTAAGGAAGGAAATCAAGAGGGAGGAGCCACAGATGACCTAAGAGCACCAATTCCATCAGACAGATGGGTGGAGAAGACTAGGTAGCCAGGTGATAGGGCCCAAATGAGCAAACCCTGCCGGGACCCAACAGTGCCGAAGCTCCCGGTGTCTGAGACCACCCCGGATCAGACAAGCGTCCAAGGAAGGAGAGATGAATGGCAGGGAAGAGAGAGAAGATGACGAAATCTCTGGCTGGAGAATCCTGGGCAGTTCTGCAATCGACCGCCTCACTGTTCAGATGGGAATGCTGGATCAGGGAGGGGCAGGGACTTCCCCAAGGTCACACAGCGAGTTGCGGGGCAGAGCAGGGACTGGGATTCTGATCTTTCAGTGACAGAGGCGTCCCCGTGGGTCCTTCACAGCTCTTTTCAAAACACAGCAGGACCCTATTGTAGGTACTGCCTGGGTTTCCAGCTTCCGCTAGAGATGTGAGCCAAGAGGGCAACATCAGCTCCTGGCCCCCTGCCTGCTGTGTCCCCAGCACCTCAGAGTCTGGGTCAGAACCTTCCCCTGCTTGGGGCTTATTTTGGTTCACAAACAGAACCCAGCCCCAGTACCTTTGCTCTCTGAAGCTGACCCTTATTGTAATCAACTCAGAGTGTTACCAACAATGCCAAGGCTTGGCACTCACCATGTGCTGAGGACCTGTTTGAATGTGTCCATGCTTTCTCTCTCTTCCTCCTCACTCTAACCCTACAGGGTGAGTTTTACTATTATTTCCATTTTACAGAGAAGGAAACTGAGGTAGGTCCGTTTTGTAAACTATTTCCCAAGGGAAGGAGCAAACACAGATCCTCTCCCAGATACTGGGTTCAATATGTGTATTTAGCTGCTTCCATCTTTGGTGTTTGTGCCCTGTTGTGTCTGACTCTATGAGACCCCATGGACTGTAGCCCACCCAGGCCCCTCTGTCCATGGAACTTTCCAGGCAAGAGTACTGGAGTGGGTTACCCTTTCCTACTCCAGGGGATCTTCCTGATCCAGGGCTTGAACCTGCGTCTCCTGCACCTCCTGCATTGGCAGGTAGATTCTTACCACTGACTTCCATCCTCAAACATTTCTGTTTATTAAACACATGCTGCTGGGCACTTAACATACATCATGCCATCTCATCTTTGCAATGACCTCGTGAAATTGGCACCACTGACACCCCCATGTAACAGATGGGGCAGAAAAGAGGTGATGTGTCTTACCCTAGGGGACATGGCCATCCAGATGCAAAGCTGGGGTTTGAACCTAGCTCTTCTTAGAGCACGGTGACTCACCTACCTATGTTGTTCAGAATGCAGTGAAGCCCTGTCTTGTTTCCTTTCTATCTCTTTTTTTGTACCAGCATCCTGTTGCCATGGAAACCAGCTGCCTATGCCAGTAGCCAGACAGAACTTCACCTCATCTGTATTTCCCAACTTTTGCTTTCTTCTCTGTCCACAGCAAAAAGTTCTACCATGTGGACACCTACACATACTTGGAAGATTCTCTGGGAAAACCCTGACTCATGGGATCAGAAGCTGGTGGGTGAATATTTCCCACTCCCTCTGTTCGTATCTTGGGGGAAAGCATTTGAGGCGTGTTCTATGTGGTTTTTCAGATGGGCCGCAGGTGGGACAGAGCCCAGGTATCCCTAGTGGCACCCAGCTCAGTGATGCACATTTGAATTGGCTGTCTCATCCCTGTTTCACCCATTCAGTCCCATGGGGGAGGGGACATTCAAAAACGCATTCAAGTATTTCCCGTAGGGGCGTTCAAACTTCCCATCTCTCCCCAGATTCTGCACAGATCCAAAGGACAGGCTTAGAGGAAGGACTGGTACCTGGACTGAGCCACCTACAGTGTAGTTTTTGCCTATTTCCTTCACTTCATAGTGGGTAGGATTCAAGAGGCAAGCTGTTACCCCCTTTGACAGACAGCAACATCGAGGCACAATATGTCTATACTGAAAGTGAAAGTGGAGTCGCTCAGCCATGTCCGACTCTTTGCGACCCATGGACTGTAGCCCACCAAGCTCCTCCATCCCTGGTATTCTCCAGGTAAGAATACTGGAGTGGGTTGCCGTTTCCTTCTCCAAGGGCGTCTTCCCAACCCAGGTTCATAGTGGGTAGGATTCAAGAGGCAAGCTGTTACCCCCTTTGACAGACAGCAACATCGAGGCACAATATGTCTATACTGAAAGTGAAAGTGGAGTCGCTCAGCCATGTCCGACTCTTTGCGACCCATGGACTGTAGCCCACCAAGCTCCTCCATCCCTGGTATTCTCCAGGTAAGAATACTGGAGTGGGTTGCCGTTTCCTTCTCCAAGGGCGTCTTCCCAACCCAGGGATTGAACCCAGGTCTCCCACATTGCAGGCAGATGCTTTAACCTCTGCACCACCAGGGAAATTCTTGTCAAGTTGGCAGCCACTGGCCCAGATCAGAGAACTGACTGAACCCTCAGGAAAATGTCCCCAGATGATTCTGCCTTTCCATGTCCAACAAAGGCTTCTGAGTTCCTACTTTCAAGGATTTTTAGCTGCTCTTCATGAGCAAGCTTGGAGGAACGTGAGCACAAGTGGCCAGTGACCCACCTTCTGTAAGACACAACTGGGCGTGTGAAGGTCATCTAGTCCAACCTCATTTTAAAGGTGGGTATACTGAGCCCTCTCCAGTAGAGATTTTCTTCTCTAATAGTATGACAAAATGCATTTTTAATATTTTTGTAGAACTGTGTTTCTCTCCAGGGGAAAAATAAAGCATTTAGGCTTATTAACTATGGAAAATACAAGTAAGAAGACTCATAAGACTTGCCTATAATTAATCTTACCATTCGGGTATAACCGTGCAACATTGATTTAATGTATGACTCAAAGGATGTAAAACGTAGTTTGTGTCTGTTAAAGATGGATCAGCCGAAAATGATTGTTTCCAGCCCTCTATTTTTTTTTTCCATTTATCCCTTTCTCATTTACTGAGATCTGCTAAGTGTCAGGCATTGTGCTAATTCACATTGTTTAAAGAAAAAATATGAATAAGATATATGAAGAGGAAAATTTCCTCTACTTTATTGTTTAAATAAGAGACAAGGAGTCTTCTTTGGCAATTATGCAAAAACTAGAGAAGAGCTCTTTAATCGACCTCAGATGGATCTGTGTGAGAGTGTGTACGTGTGCGTGCCCCTGCTCTATGTATATGCACTATACGTGTGCTGTGTGTGTGCACAATCGTATGTCTGTCCAGTCTGAATTTTCATGAGCCTCTTGAGATCCTCTTTCCAAATCCTTATTGATCTGTGACATCGGGTTGAATGGCCTTTGAACTGCGTCAGATAAATGAATCTATTTAACCCATCTCTGGTGGTGGCCGGTTTAGGTTGCTGTCATTTTCCGCCTTCTTATAGATGCTGAGTGAAATAGTTGAGGTTGCCTTCGTGGGAGTCTCTCCTTTCTCTCCCCACAGTGTGTGTATGGGGCGGGGGAGTCCCTCCAGCTCATCTCTCTGCCTCTTCCCCATCAATCCTGCCCTTTTCTGCTGGGAGCTGTTTTCCCTGAAGCGAAACTTTGCCACAAGGGGTCCTTCGTGCTCTTTCAGCGGAAGCAAGTCTTTGTTTCAAACAGAAAGGGATTTGGAGCCCGAGAAACTCTGGTTTACATCCCAGCTCAGCCACTTGCTCTGCCCAAGGCTTTGGAAAAGGGATCTGACCTCTGTGCCCCTCAGTTTTCCTGGCTGAGAGCTGGGGCGAGCAGCCCTTTTAACCACATTATCCAAGCATCAGAGCAGCCTTGCAGGAAAAGCGTTCGGTGTGGTATCTGGTGCACGGTAGGCACTGGATAAGTGGCAGCTCTTCATAACAGGCTCTGCTGCTCAGTTCTTGGAAAATGCGGATTAAGAGAGTCCCCAGTTCATGGCGGTCACGGACAGAATTAAATAAGGTGATAGTACACATCATGAACCCACTCAAGAGTTTCAGTTGATTGAATTATTAGCTTTTTGAAAGTGAAAGTCACTCAGCCATGTCCAACTCTTTGTGACCCCATGGACTGTAGCCTGCCAGGCTCCTCTGTCCATGGAATTCTCCAGGCAAGAATACTGGAGCAGGTAGCCATGCCCTTTTCCAAGAGATCTTCCCAACTCAGGGATCAAACCCAGGTCTCCTGCATGGCAGGCAGATTCTTTACTATCTGAGCCACCAGAATCTCCCATTACCTTTTTAACCATTAATATCATTATTTTATTATTGTAAGGTCCTAGTCTACTAATGTCCCCATTTACAGAAAAATACAGGAGATAAATTAGGCTAGGCCTTTGACAGGAGGTCAGATGGGGCAGTGAGCTTTCTGGGGGCCTAGGAGTTGATCCCCCATCACCATCTCATTCTCAGCTCACTGGCAAGTGGCATCTGCTGAAAAATGTCCTGGTCCTCCTCCCGTGTTGGCTTCCTAGGAGCAGCAGCTGCCCCAAGGTCACTGAGAGACCACCCTCCAAGGCATGCATTGTGTGCTGTGCAGCAAAATGACCCAGCTCCTTGCCCACCCCACAGAAGACCAAGTACCCACCCTGAAGCATCGAAACTCAGATAGTCCTGCCCACACCCTCTTCTGTTGCTGGGAAAATTCATCTAAATGGCCCCTCGTTTTGCAGGGACACTTTCAACCTGACCCCAGGTTTCCAAGGGGTAGCACTACGGGGGACACTTTCCCGCCTCTCCCTGGCAATCATCTGAGCAGACTTGGTTATTATCTAAGAGGGAGGTGTGGTTTGAGACCAGGTCCAGTCTGAGTTCAACTCAAGATGTCCTATTTACTATTTGAAAGAGAATTGCTGGAAAGAGTAAGTACTTAATAAATATTGGCTCTGTTCTTTATCTATACACCTATTTATCTCTCTATTATATTGATTCTGCTCTAATCTATCTAAATAAAATATTTATAATAAAATATATAAATTAGATACATTAGAAAAGAGCTAATGAAATATACATAATATATAAAACACATATGTATATAAATATAGATAAGAGAATGCTTGCATGCTAAGTCGCTTCAGCCATGTCTGAGTCTTCGTGACCTTATGGACTGTAGCCCGCCAAGTTCCTCTGTCCAAGAAATTCTCCAGGTAAGACTACTGGAGTAGGCTGCCATGCCCTCCTCCAGGGGATCATCCAGATCCAGGGATCAAACCTGTGTCTCCTGCGTCTCCAGGTTCTTTACCACTAGCGCCACCTGAGAAATCCAGGTAAGCGAATATATATAAATACATATGTATATCTATATATGAGGATACAGCTAAGAGGTTAGATGAATGAATATATGAATACATGTACGTACAATCTTAGGGTTTCCCAGGTGGCACAGTGGTAAAGAATCCGCCTGTCAATGCAGGTTTGATTTCTGGGTCTGGAAGATCTTCTGGAGTAGGAAATGGCAACCCACTCCAGATTTCTTGCCTGGAGAATTCCATGGACAGAGGAGCCTGGTGGGCTACAGTTCATGGTATTGCAAAAATTTGGACATGATTGAGCATGCAAGCACAGATATCATCTTACACCCCATGCACAATTAAAAAAAATTTTTTTTGATTGTACTTTTACTAACAACAATACTTTCTGTGAAAAAAAATAAAGCAAGATAAGGGATTAGAGTCTGACAATGTAATTTAGAGTAACTTAGAATCTCACTATAGACAGCATTATGTTATTCATTACTCTTTCCTGGCATTTTTTGGGGGGCCTGTGTCTCGTGGTTTGATACAGTCTTTTGATCCTCTCAACAGTCTATTGAGGAAGGTACTATTATCATCATCCCATTTCACAGATGAGCAAACAAAGTCCCAGAGACATCAGCATTGTCTACAGAGTCCAAACTCCTAATTGTGCACTCTGCAGAGGAGACTGCAACCCGGGGAAGCATTGAAGGGCTCAGCACAGGGCCTGGCACCCAAGGGCTCAGTGCCTGCTGGCTGTTTTTCTGGGAGGCTCTGAAGGGTCCAGAGATGCAGCCTAGAGGGTTCCTCCAGGTTGATGCTCTTTTTAACTGACCTTCTACGGGGTGGGGGCACGGAGCTGGGTTATCTCATGGTGGCCTTTCAACCTCTGGGAGGGCTGGGGTCAGGGCCGGGGCAGCAGGCCTGCCAGGGAGCTGGAGGGCTGGGCGGCAGGGAGCCTGTCAACGTGAGACATCCCAGGAGGACCGGTGGGGAGGGCTTAGGGGATGGCAGAGCAGTGGGGGGGACCCTGCCCTGCAATCCACCATCCGGCCTGGGACAGCAGACCGGGGCAGAGGGGCAGACAGGAGGCTGGTCCTGCCCCTCTGCACGCTCCTCCTTCCACCAGCTGTCTTCTGGGATTTAGGTTTTTTTGTTTTCCTAAGTTTTTTTGACGTGGCCCAATCTTTATTGAATTTGTTACAATATTACTTCTGTTTTATGGTTTTGGTTTTTTTGACTCCGAAGCCTGTGGAATCATAGCTTCCCGACCAGGGATCGAACCTGTACCCCCGCATTGGAAGGCAAAGTTCTAACCACTGGACTCCCAGGGAAGTTCCCAAGGCTTTAGGGTCAACACTTCATCTTGTAAGTCTGAATGGTGCTCACGATCTATCTTCAAGGAAAAATGAGAAAAGCAGAGGGCCTCTAGCATCCTCTCACCTCAAGCTAAACAACAAGAATGACTGGATATGTGACCTTCCCCACTTTCTTCCCCCTCCAGATAATAAACATATCGACATGTAGGATTTCCCTTTTGCAAAAATTAGATCACACCTTACTGTTATTCTGCAGTGTGCCTTTATCTCTGATAGGCCCCAGATAGTTTTCAAGTTAAAATGTCTGGGTCTGCCTCATCCTTTTTAGGCATTGCATAATATTCCACGCTGTGGCTGTACCATCACTCAGCCATTTCCCAACTGATGGAAGGTCACACAGGTTTGTTGCATATTATAAAACGTGCTATGATCAAACCCCTTATACGCATTCCTTGAGCCCTGACTGCTACTTCTAGAGTTTCAGAAGTGGATCAGACACCACGGAATTTTGGAATTCTAGTAGATTTTTATCAAATTGCTTGCCATAATGGCTCTTTTCCCACACCCTCCCCCCGACAAGCTTTTAACTTTGTATTGCAGTACAGCTGATTAACAAAAAATGTCGCGATAGTTTCAGGTAAACAGAAGTTTTCAGAAGGGACTCAACCATACATATACATGTATCCAAATTCTAAGGAAATAAATGCTGAATATTGATTGGTGGGACTGATGCTGAGGCTGAAGCTCCAATACTTTGGCCACCTGATGCAAAGGGCCAACTCACTGGAAAAGACCCCGATGCTGGGAAAGGTTGAGGGCAGGAGGAGAAGGGGATGACAGAGGTTGAGATGGCTAGATGGCATCATTGACTCAATGGACATTTGAACAAACACCAGTAGATGGTGAAGGACGGGGAAGCCTGGCATGTTGCAGTCCTTGGGGTCCCAAAGAGTTGGAGATGACTGAGCGACTGAGCAACAACCTCTGTGCTGTACAGTGGATCCTTGTTGGTTACCCATTTTAAATGCAGGAGTGTGCACATGTCGATCCCAAACTCCCTAACTGTCCCTTCCCCAAATCCTTCCTCCTGACCCCCAGCAACCATAAGTTCGTTCTCTAAGTCTGTCTCTTTCTCTTTTCTAAGTTCACTTGTAATCATTTCTTTTTAGAGTCCACATATAAGGGACGTCATAGGAGCATCCTTCTGTCTGACTTACTTCACTCAGTATGACAGTCTCTAGGTCCATCCACATTGCTGCAAATGGCATTATTTCATTCTTTTTAGTGGCTGAGTAATCATAAGACGAGGGCTCTTGCGATTCACAGTGCCTCCGATGGTCTGCTCAGGTATGTGTTTCTATGCATCCTGAGTGTTATCTGTGTATATGAGAGAGAGAGAGAGAGAGAGAGAGAGAGAGAGAGGGAGGGAAGGAGGAGAGGAGGATGCCTAGGATCAATGAATCTGGTAGATGAAGCCTGAAAATTGAAAGAAAAATTATATTTAAGACTTTTATGTCATATGCCTTTGAAAGCAAAGGTTCTGCCATTTTTAAGGGGAGAAGATAAAAGTCATGGTATTGTGAACGTGAAAGTGAAGCTGTTCAGTCGTGTCCAACTCTTTGGACCCCATGGACTGTAGCCCACCAGGCTTCTCCGTCCATGGGATTTTCCAGGCAAGAATACTGGAGTGGGTTGCTATTTCCTTCTTCAGCAGATCTTTCCATCCCAGGGATTGAACCCGGGTCTCCCACATAGTAGGCAGATGCTTTACCCTCTGAGCCACCAGGGAAGTCACGTGGTATTGTAGTCACATAACCAATCACAGAGGAGACTGTCATCCAAAAGGGAATGACCTGGCCCTGTGACTAGGCCAGTGGTGTCCAGAAGAAGGGACGCAGCCTGGGATGGGGGGCTCAGGTGCACATTGCCATCAGCTTGACGATCCAAAGAGCCAGATGAGGGGCTTCCCTGCTGGTCCAGTGGTTAAAACTCTGTACTTCCAGTGTAGGGGTGATGGGTTTGATCCTTGGTTGGGGAACTAAGATCCCATACGCCTGTGGGCAGGCTTAAAAAAAAAAAAAAGCAAAGGGTGGATGAGTTGCCCAGGATGGATGCAGTGAGCACTGTGGAGAAGACCCTAACTTTCCCTCCCAGGTCCCTGGGGTGCCATTTACTCTGCCTGAGTCCTCATTGCTGCTGGTGTCTGTGCCCTTGTGCTCCTATTGGCCTGAATCTCTCTCTCCCTCTGGGAGGTGGCCCCTGGGGCGCTGGAATTGCTCTGTCCTCATTGGCAGAGAGAGAGAGAAGATTCTGGAACTTCATGTTTTCCTGGGGCAGCTCTTAGGCTGTGATGGATTGGTGGGAGGCAGAGAAACCCAGCTCCCTCCCCTGAGCTGGGACAAATTCAGAGGCATAGTTCACACTGCAGAATGCCCTGTGGGATCAGGTGGAGACTTTGCCTGAAGTTGCATTCTCACGGGACCCCCTTTCCTGCTTCTCCTCCCTTACAGGTTTCTCCTGGGGACAGTCCATTAATAAATGCCTGACACCCAAGTCTTGTCTTGGGCTCTGCAGACCTGGGCAAGGGGACAATAGCAATTCTGCAAAGCCCTCTGTTGGGAGCAATGTCTTCATTCCACTGTCATTCAAACTCCAGATCTCAAATTCCACTGCAGCAGAATGGGTAGAGTCCGTCTCCCAAAGCGTGTTTGACAGTGTGAATCAGGAAACTTAAAGGCTGTATCGCTCTTGTTCTTTGTTGTTGTTCAGTCGCCAAGTCGTGCCCAACTCTGCAACCCCAAGGACTATAGCATGCCAGGCTTCCCTGTCCTTCACTACCTCCTGGAGTTTGCTCAAATTCATGTCCATTGAATCTGTGAGGCTACCTAACCATTTCATCCTCTGCTACCCTCTTCTCCTTTTGCCTTCTCTTCCCCAGCATCAGGCTTTTGTTATCCTACATCCAAGAATGCAGACTGAAAAAAGAGCTGTCACTCAGCTCACCACTTGTTAGCTGGGTAACCCTGAGCAATTTGCTCATTCTCCATAATCCTCAGTTTCCTCATCTGTGAAATGTAACAGTCACAGTGTCTATATCATAAGCCAGTGAGAATTAAACAAGATAATGCATTTCACCGCTTATATTCCAGGGCTGGGTAAAGAGTAACTTCTAAATAAATGCTGGTATAGATGCTGCTCACCGCATGGTGGGCAGTTATGTTTCCAAACTCAGGAATTAATAAACTGTCAACACTTACCATGAACCAAGCCCTGTAGCATCACCTGGGTAACCTTGCTGACACTGGGTTTTTATACCTTCTGATGCTCTTTTTAAGAATATCAATACAAAAGGGAAAGAAATTCAAAGTAAAAGTCCTCCCTGTCTAAATACCAGCACCTACCTCTCCTGTTTGCCCCAAATGACCAACACTAAGAGTCCTTTACTTTCTTCCAGGAAAAAAAATCCTACTTAATAAAGTGCCATCATATTTACTATTATGATGGCAATTAATAAGAAATTGCAGTGAAAGTGCATGGCAGATCCAGGGAAATCTGAAGAGAACAGCTCCAACTCCAGTCTTCTGGCCTGGAGAATTCCAAGGACAGAGGAGCCTGGCAGGCTGCAGTCCATGGGGTACAAAGAGTCAGACATGATCGAGCAACTTTCATTTTCACTTTCTGGGCAATTTCTTATTAATTGCCATCATCATAATTAATATGATGGCATATTATTAAGTAGGATTTTTTTCCTGGAAGAATATAAAGGACTCTTAGTATTGGTTATTTTGGGGAAATAGGAGAGGTAGTGGTTGGTACTCAGACAGGGAGGACTTTTACTCATCAGGACTGTCTCGAATATTAAATGGAAAGTTATGTCCATGGCCTTTCCTGGAGTAAGTTCTCCGAAGTATCATGACTCACCCTTGGGATCACTTGGGCACAAGAGGACAACCTAGTGACGTTCTAGATGTAGGGCCAGGAAAAAGTGAAAGTGTCAGCCACTCAGTCGCGCAGCCCTTTGCAGCCCCAGGGACTGTAGTCCGCCAGGCTCCTCTATCCGTGAAATTCTCCAGGCGAGGCTGTAGTGCGTTCCCAGTCCCTTCTCTGAGGGATCTTCCTAACCCAGAGATCGAACACACATCACCTGCATTACAGGCAGATTCTTTACAGTCTCAGCCACCAGAAGATAAAATCAGATAATCTATGCAAAACAAAACAAAACAAAGGCAGCAATAGTGTTAATGAAAGAGAAGAGAAAGCCAAACAAAAATATAAAGAAAAAGCTTCCGTGGACCCTCTCCAGAGGTTACCACTGGGACTAGTCTGGGTAACTCTCCAGTCTTTCTTTCAATTCATTTTTTATATTTCAAACATAAATGTATACCTAGATAATCTGGAAAGTATGGGTCATATTCTACCTATTTTTCAAGTTGGTGATTTTTGTGTGATGTATCTCAGAATGGGGTAGAACATTTCAGCATCAGTACCTCTGGCTCCACTAGCTTTCTGTCCTGTGAAACACCACTCAGTAGTCAGTGTTCATTTAATGACTCCCCCTTAGATGGACACCTAGGTCACTACACACTTTCTCCACTGGAAATTATACTATGTGTGAACATCTTATGCTTGTTTTTCTTTGTGCACCTGTGGCAGTAATTTTATATAATATATCTGCTGACTCCCCCTTAAAGAGCCCTTGAGAAAACCATAGGTCAAGAAGGCTGTTTTATAATACTTTTTATTTTGTATTGGAGTATAGTTGATTAACAGTGTTGTGACAGTTTCAGGTGGACAGCAAAGGGACTCAGCCATATATATACATGGATCCATTCTCCCCCAAACTCTCCTCCCATCCAGCCGGCCTCATAACATTGAACAGAGTTCCCTGTGCTATACTGCAGGAACTTATTGGTTATTCATTTGTTTATCGTTTGATTTTTAAAAAATTTTAAATGAAATAAGATCCAGGATAATGTGCAGGAATATAAAACAACATGTATTATATATGTATTTGAATTATAACTCTAATCCTAGATTTTTTGGGAGAAAGAATTTTATTTCTTATTTTAAATAGAAATAGCCAAGTCATAATATTTCCTCAAGGGAGTTAAGATTCGTTTGAAAGTACTTGCTTAATATAATTTCCTGATGGCTATTCATTTTATATACAGCAGTATGTACATGTCGATCCCAAACTCCCTAACTATCCCATCCTCTCATCCTTCTCCCCTGGCAACCATAATTCATTCTCTAAGTTTGTGAATCTGTTTGTAAGTATGGCTGTAACCCTATGGATTGTTGCCTACCAGGCTCTTCTCTCCATGGGGATTCTCCAGGCAAGAATACATTTCCTTCTCCAGGGGATCTTCCTGACTCAGGGATTGAACCTGGGTCTCCTGCATTGCAGACTCATTCTTTACCATTTGAGCCACCAGGGAAGCCCTCTGTTTTGTAAATAAGTTTATTTGTATCATTTCTTTTTAGATTCTGCATATGAGTGATGTTAAGATATTTCTCCAAGAAGGCCAAGTTCTTTTTAAATGTTTACTTTTTATTGGAGTGTCGTTGATTAACAATGTTGTGTTAGTTTCAGGTTACAGCAAAGTGGTTCAGTTATAATATAGATGTACATCTATTCTTTATGAAATTCTTTTCCCATTTAGGATATTATATTGAGCAGAGTTCCCTGTGTTATGCAGTAGGTCCTTGTTGGTTTAAGATAGAAAACCAAGAAGGCTAAGTGTATTAGACTGACCGCAGTAAGGGGCGAGTCGAAAGGAAAGTCCAGCAGAGTATTGATAGGGTTTTAAAAGTTGGGCTGGATGATTGGAAGGCAGGAAGTGGGTTGACATTTGGTAGAGTTGATGACATGATGGCTCTGGATGGGTGAACACAGCAAGGCTGGGATTTGGGGTGAATCTTGATGTGCAAATTGTCTTGATAAGTATATTATCCAGCCTCTTCTTCTAGGGGCAAGAATGTCCCCAAATCAGCAGCTGGGTTGTTTCTACTTGGCCTCAGCATTTCAATTGATGTTGGTTTCAATATTCAATGCCTGCAAGGTGAATTTTTTGCATCAAAAGTATGGTTGCTTAGAACTGCCAGCATATAGCAGTAACAAAAAGCAGACCAACTGTTCATCAATTTTATTGTTGTTTTTCTTTACAGATAAATGTGCCTTCTTATTGCCTGAGGCAGCCACTTCACCGCACCCCTCCCTCAGCTCCCATCAGTGTTCCACTGATCGACACAGAAGTATTTTGGAGAGGAGCTGGCAAGACGGTAAAACAATGTCCGTGATAAAATAATTCCTTTATGCTGTTGCGCATACCACCCTTTCCAATACAGTATTGGTTCCAAGTTATATTTCTGCCTATAACCTCAGAGGTTAATTATTTTCTTTAAAGAATTTTTTAAAGTGTTGGAATAATTTTAGATTTATGTCACAGTGGCACAGATAATACAGAGAATTGCCATACCCCCTCACTCTTCATGTTGACATCTTTCTATTTCTTTAACTTTATTTTTAACTTTATTTTAGCCGGAGGATAATTGCTTTACAATGTTGTGTTCATTTCTGCTGTACAACCACAGGAATCAGTTATAAGCAGGCAAATATCCCCTCCCTCGTGAGCCTCCCTCCCACCACCCCATCCCACCCCTCCAAGTAAGTTTCAAGCACAGTGCTTTGACTGTGTACCTTCAACATGAAGGGGGGGAAAAAAACCTGTAAATAAACAATTCTGCTATAGGCTTGGTTCTTGCAGTGGTATGGGTTAGCAATTCTGAAGCCATTTTCTGTGAAAAATATGGTTGAGCAAATGAACAAAGAGATTGAAATGATGGGTACCAGGCTTCTCACTGTAAGAGACAGCTATTACAAACATGGAATGGGAGAAGTTTAGGGTGAACCCTGTTGTGCAGGATTGGAATTAGTGGTATGGAATAGAGAGAGAGATAGCTATATGTGTGTGTATGTTTTCTAGATCTTTAAGCTGAAAGGTGCTAGAAGCAATAATGTGCCAGTAACAATGAACGCATCTACTGCTCACACCTTATAAATATTATATCTTATAATAGTGTAAGGAGCCAGGGTTCCTTGGAGAAACGGTTGATTCCAAGATTGAGAGAAGAACTTAGAGCATCGTGTCACAGAAAGTAAAGAAATGCTCAGAAAATTATAGAAACATATCAAAAAATAGAGGAACCAACTTGCAGGGGCTCCCTCTAGCTAGCTAAATCTGGATCAATGTGAGTTAGGAAAATCACTGTTTTACAATCATCATAGTAATAATAGAGTCAAGTAGGAATTAGCATTGGGTGCTAGAATTATCAATGGTAATATACTATAAAGAGACTATTATATGATAAAACTACTTATATAGTTTTAAAGTATCTTTCCACAAATTGTTGTTGTTGTTTAGTCACTAAGTCTTTTGACCCCATGGACTGCAGCATGCCAGGCTTCCCTGTCCTTCACTAACTTCTGGAGTGTGGTCAGACTCATGTCCATTTGGTGCACTTATGTCCATTGAGTCGGTGATGCCATCCAAACATGTCATCCTCTGTTGTCCCCTTATCCTCTTGCCTTCAATCTTTCCCAGCATCAGGGTCTTTTCCAAAGAGTCAGCTCTTTGCAGCAGGTGGCCAAAGTATTGGAGCTTCAGCTTCAGCATCACAACTACTGAATTACAAAGGAAAATGAGAACTTACAGTGGAGAAGCCTGGAAGACATCACCTTAATCAAGAGATAAAGGCTACC